>NDGN011467451.1:0-17956 GCA_002564285.1 Tympanoctomys barrerae
CTTGGGGATGGGGGTGAGGTGGGGTTCTGCCCTGCATTGTGGGGTTCTGTCTTCACTGGATGCCACAAACGTCAACTTGGACAGACAAAACATATCTCTATACAAAGAACACAAAATTCAGAACCACTAATTTAAACTAACAGGGATGAGAAAGTAGTACATAGTCATAGTAAGACAATGAGAAAGATCTTCACTGTAAAATGGATTGTAATTCTGCTACTGCGGCTAAGTGCCCTCCAAAATGTTTCACTTGAATAATCTTTAGAGTCTCTTACATGGGCACACACACAAGTGAAATGAATTTTTCTCTGATTATTTTTATATTGTGTCAGTATAAAAAAAAATAATAAGTTGTGTGCTGTATAATAGAAGAATTAAATGAAATTCTAAATCAGTTTCCTGAGGTTCTGGAGTAGTACCGTGTCTGTGCTAGAAAAAAACAATATATATGCATATATATATCATCAAAACGAATCCAGAAGCACCTCATTTTGATAGGAAGTACTTTGTGATGATTACCTAATAGACAGCATTTGTTGAGATGCTTTTAATAGACCTTTTTTATCACATGCAAAAGAATTTCAATGCTAGTTCAGTCTCCTGTTTCATTCTGTCATGAATCAATTTGTAGAGACATTTAGAAGTCAATAATCCACTGCAGCTTTGATGACAGGTGATTAATTTCTACATTTTAGAGACATAATAAGATTTAGCAATAAAAAGGCCTTGAAGTAACCTACCAAACAGTTTTAATCTCAGCCTTGGGACTGTTGCTAAATATGAATGCGTGTACACAAATGTGAATGATTTAAGTTAGTAGGTTTTATTGCAGACTCCTTGTGTTTTCATATTAATCTTGCTTTACAATCGGGCTATCTATACAATCAATTTATGTTGGATATTTTTTCCAACACAATGCTTGAAGGGAGGAGGTAGGGTAGCAAATTATTTACACACAAAGGGTCTGTTCTACAGAAGAAGTCATTTTCATGCTCGTTGCTGAGGGGATGACTGATTTTATTGGTGTAGCAAGGAAAGAGAAACAAGCAGGAAGGTGGCCTTCACAAGTTCCGGTGGGACAGGCGCGGGAAAAGGATGGCGACAGGCACTGAGTGACGACTGTCGCTGCCTTCCCGATGGCCAGCTTCTCTGCTCTTCGAGATGGCCTTCTTCCTCCTTTCTTATTTTTAAAACCAGCAGAGGCTTCAGAGTAGTATTCTCCTTATCAAATGCTCTCTATCAGTTCCAGAGCTAATAAAATAAGTAAAGCTAATCTCACTAGAAAGAGAAGGGTTTTCCTTCTACTGCCACAGAGGGATGATGGTAAAATTGAAATGTGGACGTTTATTTAATAAATTCATCTAAAGCATAGAGACTTGATTGCAACAGTTCAGCTTAACTGTTGACCTGACGGCCGGGGAGCCTCCTGGGGAGCCATGAGCGTGCTCGAGCAGCCGGCTGGCTCACCAGGGAAGAGTGTGGGTGCCACATCTGACCCTGGCCCCTTCCTGCCCAGCTCTGCTTCTATCTCTGCCTCCTGGCTCTGTAAAGTAAGCAGCTTCCTCCATGAAGTTGCTGCCTTTAGAGCCAGCCAGCCACAGACTAAAATCTCTGGAACAGTGAGCTAAATAAATCTCTAACGCCTTGAACTGTGGGTGTCAGGAGTTGCACCCAACAGTAGGAAAGCTGACTAGTACACTGGTGTTCTACGTAGTTTCTCATTTCTGGTGATAAATGATAAGTTCTTTGAAAATACGAAGAACTTCTAAGGCAGCTGCTCCCAGCTCACTCACGTTGGGGCCGTACTTCTTAAGTCTTGGTAGCTTGATGTTTAACTTTGGTCTGATGTCTTTATCATGGAAGAGGAGGATCACCACTGAAAGTCTTTATGGAAAAATTGTTCACAAGAAAGTGACTAAACAAGCAAAGGTTATTTGAAGCCAGGGATATAGATCAGCAGCACAACACCTGCCTGGAAAACAGGAGGTCATGAGTTCGGTTCCCAGTACCTACCCCAAAAACAAAGACCACGAAAGGCTATTTGATACATCTGCACAAAACAAAAGCCAGCATACTTCTTGGGAGATCCCAAACAGGACACACACACAAAATTAAAAGAATTCTCACACAACCACAACCACCATCCCCCCTAAAAAAATCAAGGTCACCTACCATTATGGCATTCTTTTGCTTTCTTAGCTACCATGACCCAACTTTCACTTCTGTCACTATTCTCCTTGTTTCAAAGATTAGACATTTGTTACTACCATTAACTTTTTTGTTTTCTTAATCCAAATTTAAAATATTTGTCATTACAGTGCTTCTCAAAACAGTTCTTTCTTCTTTATTCTCTGAGGTAGGATACCAAGAGTGAGGCATCTCGGCAGCTGGCAGGTGGGCTTTGCCTGTCCTGTCCCCCAGCCTCACCACCCAGCCACACATGCTCAGTGCTGCCTCTAGAATGGCCTTTCTCACATCACTTCTGATTTGCCTGTCTGTCTTCTTTCTCTATTCTCTCACCTTGTGAAGGGGCAAGTCTCAACAATTAACACATGGACATTGTAGTAGAGGCTGGGAACTTCAAACGAAGACCTGGTGTCTTCATTTAAATAGCTCAAAATCTATCAAAGACAGATAGAACAGGCATAAAGAACCAGCAGTGTGGTAAGTCTGAAAGGACATACTCACAAAAATGCAGTATGTGTCTCGCCAAAGTTATTATTAGTACTTCCTGAGGAGAAAAAAAATTAGCACAAAATAAGTGTAACATCCAGTAGTAAATTGTACATAGAAGATAGAGATAGATAGATAGATAGATAGATAGATAGATAGATGCATACATACAATAGAATCTCATCCATAGTCTCTTTTTCTTTTCACTACCCGCCATCCTGATTTTATTCCTTCTCTTCTCCTGCAAACTTCTTTAGAGATTTCTCTGTGTTTGCTGCTTTTCCACTTACTCTTCAGAGCACTAAAATGACATTCTTTCTCCCACTTTCAAAGATAAGGCTCCTCCTGAATACTTTACTTTCTTGACTTTGACACACACTCGATTGTCTTGTACACTTTCTCTTATCTCTCCTTGGTGGGCACCATATTTTTACTTTTAAAGATTTACTCACTAACGGGTCACTTTTGTGCACCATCCATTGGTGAAGGGGAACATCATTCCCATGGTTATAACAGAACTTATCACCCTTTCTCCATCATCCTTCAGCCCACACTTCCTTTCTGACATCTACACTATTATATCTAGCTACTGAAGAGCAGCTCCCAGTGTCATTCCTAGCTATCTACAGACTCTCGATCCATGGTACACAACATATTATTTTTATAGGGAAAGGGGAGATTAAAAAATTTTAAATGTAAAGAATGTGCTTCACAAACATTAATCAGACCCATTAGGAATATACCCAGGAGCTATATAAGATGTCCAACTAGGATAAAGGAACATAGTATCCTAGTTCATGAATCTTATAAAAAAAGGTTTGGAGACCACAGAAGTAGAGCAATGTTCCCCNAGACAAGTCTGTGGGTTTATTCCAGGAGGAAGGAGACATTTCTTTTGCCCTATAAATTACAAGATCATTTTGTTACTTTTTTCATTCAAGAATCAAAAGATACAAATTCGAGAATATACATTGGGTTTCAGAAATTAAGTTGCTCTCATGAATCCAATCAAAATTAGCAATCCCCTGAGTATTTGAGCCCATCAAAATGTTTGGCAATTTTCTCTCACTCTTCTTTCAAAACTTCTTGTTGGTCAGATAGGTTTAAACATACACAAAAGTGCGCTTGCTCATCTCCCCTTTGCTTAAGCAGAATATCTAGCATGTGCTGATATTTTCTGCAGTAAATTCTGCAAACTTTGTATACTCACTTATCTGCACTTCAGAACAACCTGATGAGGTAGACAGTTTTGTCACCTCAATTTTTGAGGAAACTAGAAAAGAAAGAAAATAGGTAATTTGCTCAACATGTGTCTAGATTTGAGTAAGCATGCAAATGTCTCAGATTTGACATAATTTGAAGGGAGCTATAAAAATAAGTTATAAATATGAGAATCTACATAAACTAAATTCATTTTTCCTTGAGGTCCAACCTAATGGCCCACTGCCCTGTCCTCCTGGTCCCAGCTCCAAGGAAAAGATTTCCTCACTAATCACCACACCACCAATATTCATTCAGACTTTCTGTCCTTTGATTGATGTATTCTTGCCCATCTAGAATGCCCTTAGTCGTCTTTTCCTTGTCCAAATTTTTCTTCCTTGAAATTCAACCTTTATCCTTAACTAGCAACACCCTTTGTAGTCATAATAAATATTATCATTTATAGTTCCTTGTTCTTGGGTTATCATCATACATTCATCTTTCCCAATAAATTAGTCACTTTCCCATCATCAGAGAGAAATAGCTGACACAGACAACTTCAAAGAAGACGGGTTTCTTTGGGCTCACAGCTCTAATGGGTTTAGTCCATGGTCAGCCAGCTCCAGGACAGAATCAGCATAGCAGAGGTTCCTGTTCATCACATGCTGATCAGGAAACAAGGAGAAAGGGGCATCCAGGTAGAGAATGCATCCTTCCAAGCATGTCTCCATGGAACTGCCCTCCCAACTAGGTCCCACCTCCATATGTGAGACTCGAGTGGAATATTTTAGATCTAAATTGTGACACCCAGTTACAATACAATTATCATGAACACTGAAAGCCATCTCTGTGGCTCTTCTCCTCCATAATTTCATGGTGACCAGATAATTACGTGATGAATAAATACTTACTTGAGTGCTTAACTGGATGCAGAACAATCAGTAGTAAGAAAAAAGATAAAAATAGTAAAAAATGATAAAAGTTATTAAAAAATAGGCTCTTGTACAAGATGTGTTGTTAATGTAAGAACTCATCTCAAATGAATAGAAACAAGACCATTTTGTCAAAGAGCATTCTCCCCTTGTGCATGGTGAATAAATTTGAAGACCCTTAGTGGATACCTGAATCTACCCATAGTACCAACAATATATAGATTATATATATATATATATATTACATATATATATTACATATATATACATATATATGTAATATGATGTATGTGTAGGGGAAATCAGTATATATATATATATATATGCTGTTTTTCTTTATACATACATAACTATAATACACACACATACCTGTGTGTAAGGGTTAGCTGATGAATTAGACACAGTAAGGGATTAAAAGTAATGGATATAATTAAAGATATTAAGTATAATAAAATAGCAAAAGTTATGTGAATATGTTCTCTCTTCCTCAAGAGTTAAATATTATAAATATTCCTCAAATATTAATATTTTCAGAACACAGTTGACTATAGGTAACTGAATCCATGAAAATGAGACCACAAGTAAGACTTCTCTAGCTTCAGAATCTTGCTCAAATCATTTTTTATTGCTCTAGGCTCCATGAAGCTGATAGTAAAAGGAGAGAACCCAACATTGACAGAATACTCACACTGTATGCAAAGTCCCCACTGTGTATTTTAAAGTACAGTATCACAACCAAGTCATACTAAAGCCCTACATATTGTTATCAACCCCATCTTTTGGTGAAGATTTAGAAAGAATGGGGCACATTCCAAGATTAGATAGCCATCAAGTAAAGGAGTTCTGCTTAAAATTCAGGTCTAGATGAACACACAGCCAATCATACTTCTATGAGTCCTTCTTTAACCAATGTAAGGTCAGGAATGCATCCTTGGCTGGTTCATTGAACTGTCCACACTATGAAGGCTGCCCCAAACGCGTATCAAAAGCACAAAGGAGCCACTGTTCCTGTGCTCTTTCTGGACTTAGCTACGGCTAGTCATTATCAACATCCATTTCTAACTCTAGAGTACAATACTCCCTATGCTCTCTGCACAGTGTGTTCCAAGGACCCACCTTGGCAGTTAGCTCCCTGGAAACATCTTCTCTGATTCTCGACATACAAGCATGAGAAAAATAGAATTCTGACGTTTTCGTGAAGAGGAAGCATCGGACCCCATGCTGATCGGGCTTCCTGAGAATATTTGCCTCCTCTGCACACGTGGCTTGGAATTGCTGGGCCACTTGCCACACTGAGGAGGGCACAGGCTTTCCTTTGACAGAGCTGACTGCCACTTCTGAGCTGCTTTTGACACTTCTGGACTGTTTAATATTGGAAAAGATTCTCAATCTCTCTGTGCCTCTGTTTTCTCATCTGAGCAATGAGAGTAAAAAGTAGAAGGTTGCCAGAAACATCAATCCAAATATTTCATACAAAGTAGCTGAAAATAGGCATTTAATAAATATTATTTTTATCCTCATGTGTGGAAATATTCTAGAGAATATTTATGCTCAATGTGTATATAATAGGAACACATATAGTATATATGCACAAATTAAAATAAAATCAAATTTATATAACATAATTTCACTATTCCTATAAGAGATGAAAAGATCTGAACACAGTACATATGACACAATTATAACATCAAAAACTATTTGATAACCTGTAAAATTCTTAAATTTAATAGTTATGAAAGGAAAAATACTTATTCTATTTTATTTTTCAATTACTTTTCATAACACACACATAGACAATTGAGACAAGAAAACTATTTAAAAGCAAAACTAGCCTTCTTATCTGTTCTTTTGTTATTTTTTCTGATTCTTTCCCTGATCTCAGGTAGCAAGAACATATATCAAAGATGGAAACTCCACTGAGACAAAAGGATGATGTTTGCTGTGTTAACTTCAAAGAGCTATCGCGGCACAGCCACATCTGTAATGAAATGACAGATGACTGTTTTTTTTTTTCACCAATGTCAAATCATCATAAAATACAGAGGAGAAGGATGGAATCAAATCTTGCGGTCCTCGAGATCTGATATGAAGTCTATAACCAACCCTGTACAAGATAGGAAGCTTTTTACAAGAGGACAAACACACTGTGCGAGAATGAATCAAAGCAAAGGATTAGATAATTGAAGAGGTGACAACACATCAGATCGCGGGTGGCAGAGTGAGGTATGGAACAGGAGTTGCCTGCCCAGTAACACACAAGAAGAGTTACGACATTTATGCATTTTCATTTCCACAGGTGGGAACCCCAAATCATTCCGTGGGCTAGCCTCTGAGTACCTGTAATCCAAGCCTGCCAAGGATCCAGTGATATACTCCTGCATCCTCAGACATAGACCTAGCACATTTTCAACAATATTTCTTTGGTTTTAACAAGATACATTTTAAGTCTAAATAACCTGTAAATTCAAACCTTATTTTCTATGTATAAATATATGTGCCTATAGGTTCTATTACACACATTTATAGATCCAAAAAACATCATAGATCCCTGACTCTGTACGGACTCGGGAAGGCCATGGCGCCGTGGTTTCCCCTTTCTCCTAGACAGAGTGCTCTGCTGTGTGCTCTTCTTCCCTTTGCTTATTTGATGAGAAAGTGAGACTCAGAGACAGTAAGTGACTCACCCAAAGCAGGGAATTTCCGAATGCTTCTCCCACCCGCATGGAAGACCTAGCTGCAGCTGCTGAGGGACTGCAGGCCTGGGAGTGAGCTGAAGCCTGAGTTTAGCTACAGCATGTGCTTTTTGTGCACTACAGTCTTCTGAATAAGGATCTCACACCACAGGTTTTGAACCAAACGTTCAGCTTTTGGCTGAAAGTTTTTTCTATTTTATTTCAGACAACGGATTTGTCCTTTCAAAAGACATTGCAAACTTGATTATTTTCCAACTCCATCTTTCACAATATTTACAGTTTTCCAAGTTTTCCTCTCTTAGTCGTTAGCAAATGAAAGAATAGCATAAGGCTAAAGGCCTAAGAGCAATTCAGCACCCCCAAAAAAGACAAGACCCCAAAATAGAGTCTGACTCCTCTAAACAGATCTTCATTCTAATTTTAAATTATCTTCTTGACCTTAAAGACAATGCTCTGTAGGAGAGAGATGCCTAAAACTGCTGCTTTTCATAATTCAGTTGAGTTATGAATTTAAAATTTCCCACAAAATACTAATAAATCCAGACCCACAGACGGTGTAGGAAAGCCACAGGAAGTGTTTCTTTCGCATCCCAGTGACTTTTCACCCTTAAAGAATTTAATTGTTCAAAGCCCATAAGGTCTCCGGTACCTAGGACTCTCTAAAAGTAACCAAATGCTTCAAGAAAAATCTGCATTATGACCTAGGAAGATCACAAGGAAAGGTCAGACAGGATGAATCCCTTAGCATGGGCTTGCTGCAGTTTAGTCTTGAAGAAAAAATGTTTTGAACTTTTGATAGAATTCATGTAGGAGGTCATGTTGAAGAAGAAGTGAAGTAAGTAAAACCAAGCTAATACTGCTTCTCATTCTGGCAGCCTTCAAAACTTTGTACTATAAATCTCTAGGTGCTTTCTTGCTTCACTTGAAAACTAGGCTCTTCAACTAAGATGTAGAAACTTCCTCTTGTGATTTGGCTTAAAAACAGACTTGGTTATGTAAGCACAGTGTTACACATTTATAATCCCAGCTACTCCAGAGACTATGGGAAAAGGAAGAGTTCAAGGCCAGCCTGGACAACTTAATAAGAAAATCAAAGGGGCTAGGAGTGTAGCTCAGTATAGAACACTTGGCTGGCATGCGTGAGACTCTGAGTCCAATCTGCACTATCACATAAAGAAGAAAAAGATAAAGTAGGAGAAGGAGGAAGAAGCAGTGGGAAGATGGAGCCTAAAAAATGTACTTATCTAATATTAAGTTGTTCTCAACTTATTCCACTTGGAATGCTGAGTATAAATTTACTGGCATTAGGATAGTTCCTTCTTTGTATATAAGATGGATTTGGTCATAATCCTGTGCAGGAAGAAAACTCCACATAATATAACAGTGATTATATAGAATAGTCACTATTCTACTGATTATTTCAGTAGAATAGATCACACCACTTTACTAAACAATGCTAAAGAGTGAATGTAACTGAAAGATTCCTCTTAAAGGAAAAGAAAAAAGCACCGTAACAATAATGCAGTAAGATAATAGCAAGGTCCTCCTCCATGCCGTGGCTATCACTGGGCAGACTCGTGGCATTTGGAACCCCAGGCAGATTTGAACCCAAACAGTCAGAGAGTGAGTCATTCTTATTCCTCCAGAGTCTAAAAAGGAATTAACACACCATAGGTTCTAAATACAAATTAGATGCAGAAATAAATGACTATCTCTTTCACCTCTTCATTTTATGTGTAAAACACATAGAAGCTAAAGGATTTGTCTTGGATTACTAACAAACTAAAACTAAAATTCAGTGCCACATTTCGCACGTTGCAGGGGCTTTTTTGTTGTTTTGTTTTTCTTCTGTTTTGGAGACAGAGTCTTGTTTTTGTGTTCAGGCTGGCCTGGACTCACTATGTACATAGCCTGGCCTTGAACTCAGGGAGATCCTCCTGCCTCAGCCTCTCAAGTTTTGGGATTCCTCGTGTGTACCACCAAGCCTGGCTTGCCCACTTTTAGTTTGTTTGCTTACTTGTAGAACATTTAAGTCTATAGCTTACCTCAAAAATGTCTTTGAACAATGTGTTCCAAAGGTACCCAATCATATTTATTAGAGATAGAAGTTTCCAGACTTCTGCCTGGAGACTATCTCTGTCTGTCTAGGACAAGTCTGGGGAGGGTACTCTCCCTTGCCTACCACAAGTACAATGAGTTCAAGCCCAACAGGAGAAGGCAAGGAGCCTGGAACGGTCCCCTTCAGTTGCAGGAATACAGGATGCTTTGTTTACTGCTGGGAGGTCAAAGTCCCTGGAGGAGCTCGGAGGAAGGTGAGTTTGAGCGCAGAAAACACCTGGAGGAGACAGTACTCACCTTTGATTCATTTATTAAATTTGTAAAATAAATAAATAAATAAATAAATTTGTTGAAAGGGAGCTGCCCAGCAGGCCTTGCAGCAGCACATAACTCGCTCCACTCTCCTGTTTTTTATCAGAAGAAACATGTAACCTAAGGGCAGGCTGATGGGGTACACCAGCCAGCACTGCACCTGCCTATGATCCGTATCCTTTATGTGGCCGTGGCTGTCCTGTGTACTGTCCACCAGAAAAGCTTGGGTAGAGATACCTATTGCTGAGTGGATAAATGAAGAGTTCCTTTTTCAGCCATTATTAATGGTATAAGAGGATGATTTTGATATCCCTCTTCTGGGATGAGCATCTATTCTTTCTGCATTATGTATACTATAAAGTACCTTATTGTGGGTGTTAGAAGACAGAAGAAGAACCCATGACGGAAGAGAAGGGAACGCAGGATTTTCCAGGCCTAGATGCTAAAACCCCTGAGAAGAATAAAACCTGGTGAAAGTAAGTCAATTCAGTCATTGTGGTTGCTGCCTGACCTCTGTATCCCCCCGAAGGAAACGGATGTGGAACCAAACAACGCGCTTAAGAGGATTCGTGTCTTTTTGGTTTTGATTTTTATGAACTAAATTCATATAACCCAAGACTGTAAATTCCATAACACTGTACAATCGCTGAAAGCAAGTTGCACAGAGGCAAGGGCAGCACGAGCCTGGCACACAGGAGATGCTCACTGCACACTGGAGGATGGGTGGAGCATGCTCTCGAATACTTGAGAGATGAGCGAAGTCATGCCTTCAAATACCTTGGACTTTTTCTGTCTTCATGAGCCAAAATTATTCTAGGTTTTGACTGCAGGGTGAGTTTCAGAAGGAACCCACAGGGTAGAAGCCAGTAACCCCCCTCATAAAATCAACAACACATTAAATTTTAATCGAAGAGCAATGTGTTAGTTTACAAGAGCTGCCATAACAAGGAGCTATGAGCTAGTTTGTTTAAGAAAGGACATTTATTGTTTTGCAGTTCTGGGGAGTAGAAGCCCAAATCTCACTGTCTAAGCACTGGAGAAGAATCTGTTCCATCTCTCTCTTCTTTTGGTGGACTGCTGGCCACTTTGGGCATTCTTTGGATTGCAGCCACACTACTCAGCATCTGCTTGTGTTCACAGGATGGTGGTGGTGGTGGTGGTGGTGGGTGTGTGTGGGTGGGTGTGTGGGTGAGTGTGTCTGTGTGTCTGTGTGTGTGTCTGTCTGTGTCAGAACATTTCTCTTTTCTTTTAAGGATACTAGCCATACTAGAAAGACCTTATTCTAACTTCATCACTTCTGTAAATAACCCTCTGTGTTACTGTGAATCAGAGTTTCAATATATGAATATAGTGGGGGACACAATCCAATCTATGAAAATAAGCCTCACCTAGAATGCATAGTACCTGCAACAAAAGAAAATTAAATTATTTCCTGATGATGATAAACCTTTTTATAATAGTGACTTCATGGGATATATACAAAAATGAAGTTCAGAGCATTTCATGCAAGAACAAGTACCCCTATGAGGAAAGAAAAGACAAAAGACAAATGTCCAACAGAAACTTTGAAGAGCTTAGATATGCTATATAAATCACATCCACTGGGTGACTTATAAACATCCAGAGAAAAGATCAAAGTCACCATTACAGTAACAATCACGGGATTTAGCATTTGGTTTTAGGAAAGAGACATCAAACATAGCCTTTGAGTACATGCGACTTAAGGAAGAGAAAATTAAGATAGCTAAATGCTAACTTCTACATTCAGAAAGTTCAGGGAAAATAGAGTCGTGCTTCCTCAGTCTTAGATTCTAAAAGGAAAATAGACCAAGAATGGAGGGACTTAAAAATTTATTTCACTGCCCACCAACCATAATTCATCTGGGCAGGAACAAAAAGAGGTAGACATCCACCAGCCTTTGATATATAACCTAGGGCCATATATTTAAACTAATAACAGAGTTCTATAGATGAAGAATATATTAAAGGTAGAGGGTTCCTTAAATATCTTCAATATTCAATTAGAATTATGCAACATTTAAATCCCTCTCTCAACTGTACCAAAACATATGTAATGCCTAGAAATAAAATAAGCACAAAATATATAAAATCTCCATGCACAGAGCTACAAAATGCTTTTGAGCAATAGAGAAACATTCCAAGTTAATGAGGTGATTCAATTCTGCAACAATATCAATTCTTTCCTAATCTACAAATTTAAGACTACAGCATCGAAAATACTAATAGAGTTTCTCGACAAAGTGAATCTAAAGTTCATTTGGAAGAAGAATGTGCCAGTATAACCAAGAACAATTTTAGAAAGAAAAATTGTGTGAGGATCTGCCCTGGCAGATCTTAAATGTATTTTTGTAAAGCTACAATAATTACAAGAGTTCAATGAACTGCAATTGCACGCCATAGCACAATTTAATATATGACTGGCCAGAAAAGCTGCCGCAAACTCACTCTGTATTTTCAAAAGTATGAAACTAGAGTTTCTCCGCAGAAGGGAAGTGCTATAAATTGAATCGCTTTCATGGTAGAAATGCCGAGTTTTTTCTCCTTTATAACCAGATGTGGTGGCGCATGCCTGTAATCACAGCCACTTTGGAGGCTGAGGCAGGGGGGATGCAAACTCGAAGACTGCCTGAGCCATTTATTGAGACCCCATCTCAAAATAAAACAGTTTGTGAAGTTCAGCAATAGAGCACTCACTGAGCGCGCTATATTCACTCTCTGTACTAGGCTCAAAATTCTTTTCTCAATCTTCATTTAAAAAACAAAAACAAACAAACAAACAAAAAAAAAGCAAAATTCTGAAAGCTTAGGAAAATGTGTCAGGCAACTGTGATCTTAAAACATGTTCATCGGAGTCCTTGATTTCATCAGAGTGCGTTTAGGCTCCCTGGCAGGCAGGCAGGAGGACAGAGGAGCGCGCTCAAAGTTTACAGGTTTCTAGAGCAGGGCAAGCCTTTGCTTCTTGGTCACTTAGAATGTCTACAGAGAGGTGAAACTGGATTATCACCTTTAGTTATTTTCAAGTGATGTAAATTAACATGAATGACCAGTATTGAGTGTTTGTGAACGAATATTTAAAAACTGGCAAACATTCACAAATAATGTTATTTTGTGAAAACAATACACGTTTGAACCTTAAATAAAAAAGCTGAAAATAAAAAAAAATTTTTTTAAAGTTTGCAACTCCGAGGATCACGTGAGATCACTGGCGGTGCTACCTGAGGGGAAAGGCCAGCCCCGGGAAGTCCCCTCCGCAGTGAATACAGCGGCTGGACCAGAGGTTGACGCGGCACAGCAGCGGTAGAGGTGGAAAGGCAACAAAAGAACCAAGAATTATATAGGAGGTGGAACTGTCTTTATGATCAATGGCGGGTAAAGAATCAGAGAGATAGCTCGCTGGTGCAAGTGTCTGCCTGGCAAGCACAAGGTCCGATTTTGATCCATGGTACAGATAGCTCAGTGGCTTAAGTGCCTGCCTGGCAAGCACAAGGTCCTGAGTTCGATCCCCAGTACCAAAAAATAAAATAAGTATGAAAGTCTGAGATAATTCTTGAATATTTAATCACAGAGCAACGGGTGATAAAAAAATAAAGGCGGGTCCAAAGGAGAAGGATAATGATTTTACAAGGTAGGTTTTTATTTTGGGGGGGGGGAATCTGCATTTGTATATATTTGGTACATTTATTTTATGCACTAGGGCTTGCTGTGTAATTTTATTTGTAAAAGTACTCCCTTGCTTCAAAAAAGGAATGAAAACTTACGACCTTAAGCAAAGGTCCTTGTACAGATATTCCAGTACTCGTTTTGGAAACGTGAAAATGACCCGCTCATAAAGTTGTGCAATCCTCATCTCTATTCCCAATCAGCATCTAATGTGAGGATTTTAGCTCTAAGACTTGTGACCTCAGCCTTGTACACAGGTCACTAAACCACATGCAGCACAAAACATCATGCATCATTCAACTGGTCACCTGGTTAGGACCTTGAAGCTGTGGCCCAACTCTTTGATCATGCAAGACATGGAATCTCAAGTATTCATCCTGGCTCATATTGGCAGGAGTTCAGTGACAGAACTTGGAATAGAACCCATTAAAGTAAACCCATCCCATCTCACCACAGAAGCTAAACAGGCAGTAGAATTAGTAGCATTTGGTGACACTTTCAAAATAAGGTGTTTTATTATCATTATCATTATTATTATTGTTATTATTAGAACCAATCAACCAAAACTCACAACTCTGTAAATTAAGACTAAGATTCCCTCTGCATAAATCACCAAGCATTTACAGAGAAAAAGGAACTTGCCCAAAGTCACAGTTAGTGATAAACTTGAACTCAGATCCTGAAACTCCAAATTCTTTCCCCTTGTTATGGTTTGTGTCCAGTTGTCCCCTCAAAGCCTCAGGCAGTTGTGGCGCAGGGACTTCTAGAATTTGAGACTAACTCATCCACTGGGATTATGGGTCTGAGTACTGCAGGGATTATGGGTGTGAGTGCTACCCCCAGCCTGGGATGGAGAGCCTGAAAGTAGCATGAGCGAGACAGACAGCCTTGCTCTCTGTTGCCCTGGTTGCTGCTCCTCCTCCATTTTGCTCCTGCTCTCTGCTGCTGTGTGAACTGCTGCCCTCTGCCACTCTGCCTTGGAGCCAGCTAAGTAGGGAATGAAACCTCCAGAGACTGAGAGCTAAATAAACCTTTCCTTCCTTTATTTTGGATGTTGGGTATTTGTCCCAGCAATGAAAGAAGAGCAACTGTGACACCCCTAATGTTATCAACTAAATGAGATCACACCCACACACAAGCACACACACACACACACACACACACCATTAGTGCTGTCTTTAGAGACTGATGCTACATTTCACAAAAGCCTGTTGCAAGACAGCAAAAAAAAAAAATAAATAAACAAAATACACATGATTTGTGTATCCTATTGAAATCAAAATTTTAAAAGTGCTTACCTAATACAATTTCCTTAACATCATAGATTACCTTTAACACTCTCCTTGCCCTGATGTATTTGACCTCTATGCATAGAAAATGAAACACAGCTCTCAGGATTAATTTTTGGATCTCTTTATTCAAACTAAAAATGAGCCCACGTTGAACTTCTGGGTGTCTAATATTTATGCCTGCAGCACAGTCTACGTAGCAAGCGTCAACACTGAGTGTGTGCTAGCGTTACAGAAGCTCAGCAGGTGTTGGGTGAAGAAGCAGCGCCGCCAGCAGTCCTGCGTAATACCAATACTTCGGAGAAACACTGGTTTACTGTATGCATAGCACTCATTTAGAGAGCAGTTGTATTCCTCAAGATTGTTATTCTTATTGTGATTGCTAAGACTGTTAAGATTATACAGTATTCCTTAAATAAATGCTCTTTGAGTTCATAAAGTTTGTGCCAACAATAGCCTCCGGGCAACTTCCTTCCCATTTCCAAGATGAAAGGATTCGTCCAAATCACTGAAGCCTAGAGCCTCGTCTAGGCAGCAGGCCTGAGCGCAGCATGGCTACCCTACATGTCTACGTAGCGAGCGTCACAGACATGTGACGTCACAGCTCTGGCACACGCTGGGTCTGCATCGGCAGCCTTGCAGCTCAACGTTTCTGTGCCTCGGTTTCCTCACTGCTAAGCAGCCTCAGTCACACTCAGCCTGACCTCACTGTTGTTCTTAGGGCTACAGTGATCTGTGTAATGCAGACAGAACTATGACTGGCACAAAGTAGATGTGGGCGAAATGTTCACAGTGAAACCAGCTTTGTGAATTAAACAACTCACTCAGTCTTTCTGAGCTCGCTCGCAAGCTTTGCCACAGGAAGTAGTTGCATAACCTCTAAACTCCAGTGAGTCATGGTGACACGGAACAACAGTGAATAGCTGCTTCCTGAATAGCTGGGCAAATTGTGCTTCTAACCTGCGTGGAGTTCAAGTCACCTGTTCAGGGGATCATTAGAAGAGAAAATTGTGTAACACACGAAGGAAAACAGAAGGCAAAATAAGAGTAGAGCAATTAGAAATTAAACCTTAAAAGACTGTGTTATGGGATTGTGGTGGTTTGAAGCTTGAGTTTGCAGAACAGCTTTGGCCTTAGTCAAATGGGGCTCTGTCCCATCCATGTGACCACGGAAGGATGGCCTAGGCTCACCTGCTCCACCTCCATTGCAGTGTGACTTCAGTCAAGCACAGCTTGCAGGTGCTTGGTGGTGACGTTACTCTTACAAAGGACAGGCACAGCACACAAGGCTCCCAAGGTTCTGGTGCTGTTCAAAGAAATGATGCTTATGATGTCTATGAGGAAATTTTGCAATTTTATAATAAAATCTCCTATCAGTTCACAAATAAATACAAAGATGTATTAAGTGTGACGTGTGATGCCTAATTCAACTTGATTCCTTGTTTTATCAGGCTTACTATGCTTAAATTACATAAATATAATATAAAAGTAGAATAATTATACATGTTCACAACTCACCTCTTTAATTTTATTATTTTTTTAATATATTTGGTTGTTACAGGGTCTCACTATGCAGCTCAGACTCATGGTGATCCTCCTGCTTTCAGCCTCCCCAGTGCTGAGATTACAGGTGTGCACCACCATGTCCAGACTCTATGGCCGGGTCACCCTGCCCTTAGAGTGGGACCAGCATAGCATGTGGTACCAGGGATTGAGCCCCAGTCCCTGTGCTTGCCTAAGCTTGCCTAAGCAGGCACTTTAGTCTGCTGATCTATCTCGCCAGCTCCCTCATCTCTTTAATTTTAAAAGGATTTCCTTAAATACCCCAACCTATTAAGCTTTCAAATAAAGTTGTTAAAATAATCAGTGAAGTATTAGGCAATTTGACTGTAGGTTAGAGACAAGACTAGTGATGCTTGCAGTTCAAGAATGTAGTAACGCACAACAGCAGAAATCTAGAGCAACCAAGGGGGTCCTCCTGCCCTAAAGTGAATTCACTTCTCCCAATGTCATTACCACTGTTATTGGTATGGCTTGAATAAGAATTGCTAACAACTTTGCAAGCTTATAGAGGTTATTAGGCCACAGACATTCTTTAAATACTTTCAAAACTACCCCTACAATCTTATCAGATCCATAAGAATGTCTTTAGAGGAAAAAGTAATGCAAAGGGCTAATTTTATATGCTTATTTGTAATCTTGATGAAAGTACTAATGTTTTCTATTTAAATTTCGTTCCATTACCATTTTGCTAAAACCATGTCAAATGCTATTGGAAAATTAAATAATGTATAAAAGAAGATTTAAAAAATCATCCCAAAATTGTACTCTCAAAAAGAAGTTGCTAATACTTTGGGGAAACTAGGACTTTTTCCAAATATACATACCTATATAAATGATGTGTAGATGCTCTTATATTAATTTCATCATATTAAATGGGATTCATAGGTTTCTCTCAAAAATATGTTGTAGTCCTTTTTTAGTCTCAAAAATAGAGACATTTCATTATTTTCATTACCATATTCTATTCATTAATACACACCATGCAAATGTACTTATTCCATCATTGATGAACAATTAAAACATTCTACTGCAATTTTATTTTGTGGAATATCATTAACTTCTTCTGATTAAAAGTATGTAGAGTGGCCTGGGAGATAGCTCGGCAGTCTAAGCACCTGCCTGGCAAGCACAAGGACCCTGGTTCAATCCCCGGTACCACATAGTGTCAGCCCAATGCCAAGCCAGCCACCAAAACCAGATGTGGTGACACATGCCTGTAATCCCAGCACTGGGGAGGCTGAGACAGGAGGATCACTAAGAGTCTGAGTCTGCATAGTGAGACCCTGTACCAAATACATTAAAATGAGGTAAAAGATAGCTCTCCCAAAATCAACCCATAAATTTAGATCAGTCACATTTAAATTCCTGGAAGTTTTTTTAATGATTCTGAAAGTTTCTGAATAATAAATATACAAGAATATTAAGAGTAGTCAAGATTATTCTGAAGAAAAAAGAGAGAGAAGAAGCAGAAAGAGAAACATAAAAAAGAGGATGAAAAAAGTAGAAAGATATGACAAAGTGAAATATAAGATATGTATGATTGACTTTTTTTTTT
>NDGN011467455.1:9762-20694 GCA_002564285.1 Tympanoctomys barrerae
AGAGAGAGAGACTTTCTAAATTCTTTGTAGAATGTAAAGTCTATTAGAGAAGAGTTTCAATGTGTTTGGAGGATTAGCTAACGGTCAGCTTGTATCACCCAGCTGAAGTGAATCAGCGTGGTGATGGTGATGGGTGTGAAAGGCCCACTTGATGATTGTTGCCAACAGCATAAAAAGAGAACTGGAGGGAAGATTATGTGCAGTTGAACTTCATGGAGAAGCTTGTGCTAGTTTTCCTGATAAGAACTTAATTGTTCTTATTGGAAAAGGTTGGGTCTTCACTGTGGCTGAGGATGGCTACAGTTCTCTTTGGGGCTCTGATCCCTACCTTGGATGTCATTTCCTGGCTCCAGAGCTAAAACAGACTCTTCATCCAGCTGGCACAGATCTTCTAGCTTCTACTAATGAATGACGTTAGGGCCTTCCTGTTGCAGATCCTTGATACAGACTTGCACGAGAGATTGTCAAGGACTCTAGGCTTCCAGTAGGACTCATGGAGGACAGTGCTACAGGCTCTATGTTTTCAGATGGACTCAGGTAGAACACTGGTATGGGATCCAGACCTTCAGCTGCATTCTTTGAGTCTCTATTGTGTGCACAGATCTCTTCTTTGTTTGACTCTTTCGGTAAATATTAAATAATTTATAAATAATGTGTCCTATTTATTATATAAATTTATTACATAAATTATAATAATAATTTATAATTAATGCATTAATTCTACTCCCTTGAAAACCCTGGATAAGATACTTCATTATTGTTATATTCTTAGTTCCAGCCACATTAATGTGTAAATAAAAGTGCATCCTCATCATACAGGTTGAGAGTGGAGAAGGAGGAATTTGTGCGATTTAATGCCAAATACAGTTACTAAACTGAATTTGGTAGTCAGACTCCAGAATCTATGCTTAGCTCTTCACTGCAGTCTCTTATAATGGAGGAAACTTTAACTAATAGCCTGGGCCATATGGATCTACAGAACCTCTTTTTCCAACAGGAATTGAGCCAAAACACAAACGAGGGAGAGAGAGAGAGAGAGAGAGAGAGAGAGAGAGAGAGAGAATCATTTGTCATGTCTCAAACAACCTTAAGTTCTATTTGTTTTCTTAAAAAGATGAAGATGTAAGGCAAAACATCCTCCCTAGTTGCAGCAAGACTGAAGTCCCTTTGTCATCATTAGTATTTTTAATGTCAAGATAAAATAAGAAAAATAGACAAAAGAAAAGAAAGAGGAAGTGGAAAAGGAAGGAGAGGTGAAAGGACAAAGTGAGGGAGGAAGAGAAAGCTGGACAGGAGGAAGAGACAAAGAAAAGTAGCCTCAAACAGCTTTAAATTTTACTTTTTTAATATTGTAGCAAAATATTACTAGAACAAAAAATGCATAAATTTCCTTTACATTGATTGTGATTCAGCCTAAGGAGAGAGAGATTGTAAAACAAGTTGTGAGCTGTCATTAGAAGCCAACTCTCTCTCTCTGTCTCTCTCTGTCTCTCTCTGTCTTTCTGTCTCTCTCTCTCTCTCTCTCTCTCTCTCTCTCTCTCTCCATTTTGTCATTGTTATTGGTACTGAAAATCAAACTCCGGGCATTGCACTTGCCAGGTAGGTGTTTGCCCCTAAGCTATGTCCTGGTTCCTCAAAGGTCCATTTAGTAGAACAGATAGAAGAAAGCCAAGGGAATCTGGAGCCCCAGTTAGAGATGAAAGGAGCTATGTGGTAAGATCTTTTCCAGAAAAATTCTGGTAGTAATCAGATAAATAGTGAGTTTAAGGCCAGTCTAAACTACATACTAAGACCCTGTCTCAAAAAAATTCAAAAAAAGAAAGAAAGAAAGAAAAGAAAAGAAAGAACAGAGAGAAATTCATAGAACCTGCGTTCCAGTTTTTAAACCATTATAAAGAGGTTGACTCCCATAGACCTATGATGAAAGAAGTTTAGTAATAGAAGCTGGCAGACTACTCAGATTGGATTTTTAATATTAAAGCTTAAATAATTACATAAAATGATGCAAAATCTTACTAGGAAGGAAAGCTTCAGGCCTATGTTTTTCATGTGGCCTAATTTCTAACTGTTTGGTCTAAGAGAGATGCAGAGGGGTTAGCTTCTGAGGACATGTATTTTATGTAAGGAAAGTTATACACCAAAAATATAATTTATTTACATGTGAAGCTAATATCTGCTTCTCTGTAATTTACTCAAATGGCACCATGTTTTTGTTGCACAGCTTCAGCAACAAAATTGTGTCTCTTTCTCCAAGTATCAATTCTTCAGGTATTTAGAGACAGGTTTCATATTTTCTCTGTCTTCTATTAGGCTTCAACATTGACACTAGCTCAACTCCAAGCCCATATTCCTTCCTTTGCTAGATATTTGGATCACAAATAGCTCTCAGGTTCAAAGCGACTCCTTGGGCCAACTCTTACCCTCAATTTTCCCACCTGCCAAGCCATTATCCATGACTATCATGGGCACGTAGTACATAAACTGACACATTTTCATGGCCATTAAGTAAAATACATATTCCTTAAGCCAGTATCCTAGGTAATCCATGCTATGGTGTGAACCACATGATGTGTCTTGCACTAGCTATCTTTATCAACAACAGGAGCAGTTGAAAGGTACATCTCAATCTCTATGTTGTATACAACACACCCTTTAGAGCTAGGTTGTCCTGCATGGCAGCCACCAACCACATGTGGCTACTGAAATGACACTCACCCAAATTAAAATGTCATAAATGTGCAACATACACTGACTCTTGAAGACTTAGTATGCAAAAGGAATGTATTATGTCTCATTAGTTTATATTGATTGTGGAATGAGAATATTTGGATAGATTAGCTTGAATTAAAACTTGAAATTACTCTTAACCAAATCTCTTTTTTTTCTTTTTTATAGTTTTTAAAATGAGTCTCAGTTTTGTACAGTGGCAGCATCATAGCCAATGAGGTTTATCCAAGATGCAATTATTGCAAAAATAAACAAAGAAAGGAAGGAAGAAAGAGAGAAAAAGAAAGAGAAAACAGGTATTATGTATGTATAGATAATTATATGTAGAAATTAAGAGAATGCTGCTTAGGCAGAGTGTAGAGGTCGGGACCCCTGGTGTGCCATGCCAGCCCTGCCCCCAGGGCATGCTGAGACAGTGATTGAGACTGGACCCGGTAGCATATGCCTGCAATCCCAGTGCTTGGGAGGCTGAATAACAGGAGGATCACTACGAGTCTGATCTGTGTAGTGAGACCTTGTAGACCCTATAGACTCTGTACTAAATACATTTAAAAAAGAAAGAAATTAAGGGACTGTCTTGAACGATGATATTTGGGTATGAATTTTTTCTTTTTATCCAAAACTTTATTGTTTTAACTGTTCATAATCAAAAGTCTATTGCTAAATTAAACTTTAAAAGTAGCAGATGTGAGCTGGGAAGACAGCTCCATGATCTAAGCACCTGCCTGGCAAGGGCAAGGACCTGGGTTCGGACCCTGTACTGCATGCCATGCGGGCTTTACATCGAGCTGGCCAACGAAACCAACAAAACCAGGTGTGGTGATGCACACCTGTAATCCCAGCACTGAGGAAGATGAGGCAGGAGGATCACTATGAGTCAGAGCTGGGTAGTGAGACCCTATATTGAATGAATGAATGAATGAATGAATGAATGAATGATTTTTTTAAGTAGCTGATCCCTATCGTAAAGTAAATCTTTCTATAGGAAGTCTTCTTTAGGCATCTCAGCTAGAAGTAATTTCTCCCTCAGAGGGCTTTTTATATCTGTGGTTTTAAAACTCCCTGTATATGGGACCAGTGAGAATGTGCTTTAAGAGTTCCCAGATGCCCAGGCTATTTGACTCTAGATTTCTGGGGGTGCAGTCCAGTGTCAATATTTTATAACAGCCCCACTGAGAAGCAGCAGCAGACTGTATCTGTGCCACTTAGGAGATACCCTGTTCTGTGTGGTAATTAGCCTATTCTTAAACTTTATCATCTTTACTATGTTTGAGAAATGTTGTTGATTTTCCATGCTATAAGGGTTTATATATCATAGATCATCAGCAAATACTAAATACATGCTGAAAAATTAAAAAACGTTTCCATAAATGAAATAACTGTTGGTGAATTTAGTTTATGTGTCAATCACTGAGTTGGTCCTTATTAGCTTATTTATTCATACCACAGCCCTATGATAGGGATATGATATGATCCTGTTTTGATGAAAATGATAATATGGTGCTTTATAAATGAAATGAAGTGCATCTGACATTCCACTGATTAGAGACAGGTCAGGATTTGAACACAGAATGAATTCATTTGCAAAGTATCGAGGGTTAATCCCTGTTACTAGGAAAATGGGAGACATTATTGTTTTGAATATTGCACACCACTAAAATAGAGCCAAATCTGTAAAACAAAACAGAGAAAAAGTGCTGTCCTTCATAAGTGTAGGTCAATGGGTGCAGTGAGTAAAAAGGAAAGATTGACTTGGATTAGACTTCAAAATATACTTGAATGTTTCAGAAAGCTTGTACTCTGAGAGATCCTCACAAATAGAGGAAATCTTTGAAAAGTAGCTAACTAAATCAACTCAGCCACCATCTGAGGTCCAGAGCATCTGGTGAACTAGCATCTGACTCTGGGTAGACACTGAGCATGTTGAACATATGGTTAAGTTCATGAATGTCTGAGTAGTGATTTATAATATATAGCTCTTGCTTTAAAAGTACTCACTGTTAGATAGTGAAACAATTTAGTGAGACAATTACAGCACAACCTGATCTGTTATAAAGCAGCTAAGTCTAGAGGGGAGGGTGGACATAAGTATATAAAGGACCACCCATTGGAAACCCCTTGTGGAAGAAAAAGGCCACTATCTCTAATCTCTTGCATAGCTCATAAAGAGAAAGGTCTCCAGCTAAGAAATGCTCCAGAACCCTTGTACTTAGCTTGTACTTAGTGTATCTGGTAACTAGGAGTGTGCCCAGCTATTTTTAATTAGTACTGCCAATAGGAAGCATGTGTTATCATCTCAAGGAATGTAATGCTCTCCACTCCAAAGCCCAAGGAGGTCCCATGGTGGCTTCACGCCATCTCCTCTTTCCCTGCCTATGTTCAATCAGTTGTAAACTCTTGCCTAATAGTTGTTCTTAATATCTTTCTAATCTGTCCCCTATTGTCTCTGTCTCTTTGACTACCCCTGGAGTTCAGGTTCTGATAAATTCTTTCCTAGACTGCTATGTCAACCTCCTAGTGGGATTCCTGCCCCTATCTTATTGTCTCCTTCCACCTTGCAGCTGGAGAGAGCTTCCTGAGGAGCAAACTGATCACAGTCCTCCCTGTCTCCTAATCTTGAGTGGCTCTCTGTTGCATTTGAGTTGAGCTTGAACTCCTTCTCTGACACACCCGTTTGAGACCATGAACCTCTTCTTTCATAGTTTGTGTTCCTTATCCACGGAGTTGATCACACATCCTCAATCTTGTTGTGTCGGATGATGTTTCCAAGCAGAATATACACTGGGACCTCATACTAAATATTCTCCATTCCCTTCACCCTCTTTCCCTGGGTTTCCTCCTCCTTACTCTTCAAATCTCAGTTGGGATGTCATTTCTTTGACAAGCCTTCTCCTGCTTGCAAAGTCTGAGTTAGATCTTCTAATACAGCATCTACAATACTGTATTACAATTATCCCTTTGTTGAGTCTGAGCTTGTTTTGTTGAAGGGAAGTCAGTGTCTTTATCTAATGCCTAACACAACCCCTACCACATAGTTGGACCTCTACCAAGTGTTCACTGGTGTATCCTTTGTAGTTAATCAGTCTTATAACACATATGCTCTCACCTCTGGTAGGCAGGAGAATCTGATTAGAGGAACTATCCTAAGGAATGCTGTGTATGTTAGAGGTTGGATGAAGGTTGTGAATGGAGATCTGTGGGTGTTCCAGCAAATGAAGGGAAATTATGCAGAATTTATATAATCAGTGCTAACTGAATAGAGAAAATGAGCTTGGAATCCAAAAACTCCCCTGGCCAGTGTAATTGGTGTAAGCACTGTCCCAAACATCATTTAACTGGCCACCTGGAAATACCTACCCTTCCAAAGGACACTTTGGCAGCCAAAACTGAAGAAATTTTTTTACCATCAATGAGTTTTTTTAAAATCTTCTGTTCTGAAGTAAAAAAATGTAAACATATGTAATCCTCTATACAAATGCCAACAAACCTGCTATGCAGTTCATAACTTATTATGCATTGAATTTTAATTAGAGAGAATGATATGGAAGTTAATAATATGAACATTTTGTGTAGGAGCTGCTACTATTATCAGTAAAAATAAAACACTGAAATAAAATTTTGGAAAAGGAAATATCATACCTTTGTTCCCAAAGAATTTGCACTGAGCTCAAAGAGAGCAATTAATGAGGAATGAAAGGAGTCTTTGTTACTCAGTGATTTCTATGATCTGCCAAAATGTCAAATAATCCATTTAATCAATCAGAAAATTAAAGAATGTGACAGATCTCAAGGTAGCTTGAGATTACGGCTGTGCAAAGCACTTCAAATGTAGTACAAAGCTATGTCACAATAGCAACGATTTAATGACTCATTTTTCTATCACTTTGTTGATGCAAGAATGCAATTTAGATTTCAAATTAATTGCAGCTGCGCTCTTATTTGGATATGGTATACTTTACTTGGGAATGTTTACACACATTTTTTTCTACTTCTACTTTAGTGAGTCTCTCTTTTGTAGGAGGGCGATACCTATTAAAAAAAGAATTCTTGCAGTTTTAGCCAAAAATTCAATTACAACCCTCAAATCTGTTTTTGGGACTGAGTTAAGCTGTGGAGCTTATTTGAAGTTTTTTTTTTTAAGAGACTAAAGACATTCTTATAACTTACTCTAGAGTAGTAGAATCATTCGTTCAGTCACTCAATAAATGTTGAGTTTCTTCTATGTATAGCTCTTGGCTAAATGCTGGAGAAAATCTGGAATAAATCTAAAAACAGCCTTTTTAGGGTGCATAATTCATAAGAAAAAAGGCCATAAATTCCCCACACCGATGAATAATTATTAGGCACTGACTCAAGTGCCCTGGGAGAAATGTAGCAGATGAAATGGGTATCTGGACTGGAAAGCTAGGGAGATGGCACAGAAGGAGGAGTATGTCTGAAGTTAGAGTAGAACTTGGCAAGACAGAGGGAGGTGGAGTGTTGGACTTGGTGAGGCCTCCTGGGGAGAGCCGCTGTGTAGGTAGAGATGGAAATGCAATAACATTTTTAGCAACTGAGGGACATCACCATAACAGCCCAAAGCAGTGGATTCAGACTGCAGAGGTAGACAGGGTCATACAGTAGCTTATAAGATACAGTGGTGACTTGGGCCTTCATTTTAACAGCATCAGAAAACCATTAAAGTGTTTAAGAAGAAGAGCATGTTGTTGACATGTTAGCACTGAATTTAAAAGGTTATGTCTGGCTGCACTGTGAGGCTGGAGGTGCAGAGGGAATGCATTTATAGACTGTTAAAATGGTTCTGCCATATCAGCCTTGAGTACAGCAGTGGAAAGAGAGAGGCAAATGGATTTAATAGGTACATAAGAGACAAAAAAAAATCACTACAACTTAGTATTAGATTAGAAATGGATCAAGAGGTATATCAAGATTATTCCTGGACTTCTAATTTATACAAGTGGTATAACTCGATGAACTAAAAGACAATGCATGAGGTTTAGACAGAAGATAACTTGTTCTGAATGTGCTGCAAGTGATATAATTTTTAAATTATATACTTTAAATTAGACAGTCTAATAGCAATGTCTAGAAGGCAGCTGCGCGCATGCATTTGAAATTCAGGTGAGAGATCAAGGAAGAAGTCATTGATACCATAACACTGGAGGAGCATTTAGGGAAGCAGAGAAAAAAAAAAGTGTGGGCTAGGAAAAGACCCAGAAGCTGGAGTAGCTTCAGTTTAATATTTAAATATCTGGGCAAAGGCAGGAAAGTCTGTAATGTAGATAGATCTGTAGACAGGCAGATAAAAGAAAAACACTTCATGTCATAGAGGCCAGAAGACATCAAAGAGAAATATATATATATATATATATATATATATATATATTCAACAGAGTAGATTGTTATGGAGAAGACAGTAAAATGAGAGTTTAAAGAGCTCATTAGATTTAGCTCCATTAAGGTTACTGATGACCTTATAAAGGGCTTTTTACAGATATAAGTCATGGGCTATAAGGCAAGCTGGAGTGAACTGAGCTCATACTTCAGGTAAGGAAATAGAAATGATGATTATAATCATAACACTTTAGCCTGCAATTGTGTAATGTGCACTATGTTCTAGGTGCTATTTAAAGTCAGACCTCATTTAATCCTTACAGCAATTTTTAAGAAAGACCTGGGGCTTCATTTTCCTGAATACAGAGGCTAAATAACTTGTTCTAAGGTCACACAGCAAGACGATGCTCTCAGCAAGCTTTGTATGTGCAGAAAAGGAGGGATTTATTTAGTAAAGTAGCTAAGAGTTTTAGGACAGTAGCTGGATAGCTTTGGGGTTGACTGGGCCCTACCTTTAAAGGAAGGCCTTGGCTTGCTCATTAGCAATAGGAGAGTGGGAGCTGTGGTGTTGTCTTACACCAAGAAGGAGAAATGGAGCTGAATCTCCATCAGGCTCCAAGAGACACCCAGTCCTGCTCAGCCAGCCAAGGACTGGAATGGAAAGTACCTTGTGAGAAGTCATCACCTTCAGCTGCAGAAGTCTTTTCACTTTTAATTTCCCAGCTGTATTTCAATAGCAGGAGCTCCCCCAAGTCCTGATATATGGTGTGGAAATTAGAGATTGAGTGAATATGGGCCAGGTCACACTGAAGAAGCTGTGGTCCTCTGCCTGTCCGACCAGAGTTAAATGTTACTTCTTCATAAGCCCTACCAGATCCCCAGAGCAAGTCTTTGATCTCTCCACTAAACCTGCTGTCCTTTTCACATGGCTTATTTCACTTGTATCTCTCATTCAGCCTGTGTTCCCTGCAGCATTAATCCCCACTGGGATTAATTAACAGGTCCAAGAACACTGGACCTGTGTTCTTGCCAGTGTCCTCATTCCTGGCATGGGGCATGGCACATGAGTCAGCAAATAGACATAAAACTTTTACACTACATTTCAAGAAATGACATTTTTTTCTTTTGGTTTCAATTTCAAATTCAACAATCCTGTTGATATTTTATCTACATACTGATATAGTCAATCAAGGTATTTCTACTAATGAATATCTTGAGGTGCCCTTTAAAGCAACCTGAAATGGGACAGGTGGAAATCACCCCTGGATTACACATGAATAAGTTAGGCTTTGAGGAAGTAAGGGACCTGCTCATGGCCACTCATGGAGTCAGGGGCAGACTTCGACCTCTTGTTGTATTCTATCACCCTGTTCACCAGTCACCATTGTACACTGTGCTCTCTGTTCTGTTAGCAAAGACTTCCCTGAGTTCCAAAATGACGGGTAAATTGCTTTGACATACCTACTTCTTTCTCATGTATTTGTGATGTCACAGGCATGTTCTCAAAACGTTCGGATACAGGCCCCCATCAAGTGCACTGTCTAGGAAGGAGACAGGCAAAGTAAAAATCCTTCCCCAAGGAATTGGTGATTCTGAACAGTTCAGTGCCTTGGATCCCACTGCCCAGGTCCTGAGAGCACACCGTGCTCATCCTGGCTTTTCTATTATTCTGACCCTTAGCAAGAATTATGGAAAAAGGTGGACAAGAGACAGAAGGACCCAGAGCAATCGAGAGGGGTTTTATGCCTCCTCCTTTCTGGGCTGCCTTGATCACTGGTGGACACAAGGAAAGGTTCATCATGCATATGGACAGGTGGGGAAGGGGCATGAGTCTCTGATCCCAAGTCTCAGAGAAGAAGAAATGAGGATCCTAGTGTTTCATGATAAGCAAAGCATGGGCTGGGGAGATGGCTCAGTAGAATAAGCGCTTGCCTGGCAAGCACAAGGGCCTGAGTTCAATCCCTGTTTCCGTCAAAACAAAAAAACAAAACATGATAAGCAAAGCAAAAAGGTAGAATTGCAACTGAGAGAAAATATCTTCATGACTGATATAACCGGTGTAAATCATGGCTTTAGTCTAAAGATCAACACCAGAGATATAACAAAAGTGCTGAGAAAAGGAGCTAGCAATCACACATAATCTCTTAGAGCCTCTCTTTCCAAATATTTAAACAAACAGACAAAAAAATCGAGAGGTTTAGTCTTCCAGAGATGTTACTGAGATGGTGCTACTGAGCTATTGACATGGCTTTTGTTACGGTTTTGATCTAGAACGTCTTCCAAGTCTTATGCATTTTCAGACGTTGGGCATCTGGAGGGTAACTGGATCTTGGGGCAGCAATGCTCATCAGGGGATGATCTCATCCACTGGCAAGTTCCTAGCTAAATGTGTTCTTAGGAGGTGGGGCCTGGTTGTGAGAGCTGTGTTCCTGGGTCCATGCCTTTGTACTGGGGATTGAACTCCAGACCTTGTGCTTGCCAGGCAGGCACTTATGCCGCTGAGCTATATCTCTGACCCCTGGGTCTATGCCTCCAGAGCATACATCTCCCTTCCCAGTCTATCTCTGCACCTTTGGCTTTCTAGATAAAATGAGGTGAACAGCTCTTTTCTGTCATGCCTTTCCACCATAATGTGTCTGCCTCCGAGCCAGCCAGCTATGAACTGAATTTCCTGGACTGTGAGTCAAGTTAAGTCTCGTATTTCGGTAATGGATGTCAGGTACTGGGTTCCAGCAATGGGAAAGCCAACTAACAGCATCTAACAGGCTACGGGAAGATCATTGCTTTCTTAGTTCCTGTGCATCTTTTTTAAAAAATTTATTTATTTATTTATTTTGTGTGTGTGTGTGTGTGTGTGTGTGTGTGTGTGTG
>NDGN011467465.1:0-20973 GCA_002564285.1 Tympanoctomys barrerae
TGCTGTGTTTGGGTTCCCTCTTTATAGGGAGAAGCGAGGCCAGGATGGACCTGGAGTGGGTGGCTGAGGAGGATGCCAGGTCAGGGTGCTGCTGACATGGGACCTGGAGGGCATTTGGAGAAGGCGTGAGAGTTGTGTACCTCCGTGTGTTGGAGAGGGGGCTGAGAAACACAAGCGGGCACAGGTGGAGACTTCCCCCTTGGCTTGTGTGAGTAAAGACGGGGCTACCATGTCTGGCGCCCACATGCCCTGAACTCTCTGGGGTCACTGTAAGAGCTTGAGGGACAGGAGGCAACATCTGGGGTACAACAGCAGGGCCCTCCGTCCTTTTCTTCTGGGGATCCCAACACAGAAATGCCAATCCACACACACAGGACCACTTGTGTTTATGTTGAGAGCTAAGAATCCAGCCAGGGGGAGGTGGGCCTCCCAGGCCTCCCACCAAGGGTGGGTGTAGGCAATAGGCCTCTCAGTGTGTTTAAGCTTGGGTGAAAAGTTTTTTCTCCTAATGATTACTTTAATTTTTAAACATTTTAATTGTTAAAGGTAATAAGCAGAATCCTCAATGACACGAGAAAAGCTTTATAGGAAGCTCTGAGGTAGAACAAATAACTGTGATTCTTAAACTGTGGACATCTTGCAAGTGTAAGTGCCCATGTGATTGATTGCTCGGTCTCTAACTTTTGCTGGCCGGCTTTCCACTTGCGCGTCTGCGTTCAGAATGCCTGCCATTGTGTTTGGCACTTTAAGGGATCAGCAGATGCTTGCTGAATGAACGAGGGCCAACATCCTGAATGGGGGCAGGTGGAAAGGGGAGTTAGGGTTCTCCTCTGACCTCTGAGCTACACTGTCAGTGACGCCCAACGTCATGTCAGAGAAAGGGTAAGGTTTCCATTGTCTCTGACTTTGTGCTGGGGAGCACGGCACAGAGGTGACTGTGAGCCTCTAGGTCTGCGGGGACCGTGAGGGCCCAGGCTTATGATAATGAATTTATTCTTCCCCTACCCCCAGCGAGATGCAGCTTTCTTCTGTGACTTTCCATAGGTCCACGGTGATGGGTGACCTAGAAGGTCACATCACTGATGTCTGTGTGGGCTGATTGTTTAAAGGTAAGATAAGAGGTGGTGACAGTGGCTCCGCTGTACCCCAGAGGGGAGGCGCAGAATAAGTCAGTGCAAAATATGTCCTCACATGTTGCAGCCCATGGGGAGAGCTAGCACGGGCAAGGAGAGAGGAGCCTGTCCAAGACGCAGGGAGGACCCTGCGGAAGCTTGTTCTGAAAAGCGGTTGCAGCCTCCAATTCAGAAATGCCTCGGCCCACCCTGAACAGAAGGTATGCAGTGTTGGGCTTATGGTGTTGTATTCTTCCAGGTGATTTTTCTGGAAAAATGGAAATGTCATTCAAGAGGCAGGGTGGCATGCAGAGATGCCAGTTAGGGTGGGTTCTGGGAGTGTCAGCTGGGCAGAAGCAGGGATGGGAGCGCAGTGATTCCTCTCCCTCTCTCCAAGTGTCAGCTCCTGTCCCCTCTTCCCAAGGCTCTTCTTCCACTGCTACTCGGAGATTTATTTCTCTTCCTGCTCACCTCAAAGGCTTTTATGGCTTAGATCTAAACTATATACCACTGTCTTGGTTACCTTTCTCTTCTTGCTGAGACAAAATAGTCAACACCCAAGGTTAAAGGAGGGAAAGGTTTATTTAGCTCACAGTTTGTAGAGGTTTCAGTCCATACTCAGCTGGCTCCAGGGCAGGGTGTTGTGTGGCAGAAGGGAGCAGTTCATGGGAATGGAAAATAGCAAAAGCAGCAGGAGCAGAAAGTGGTGGGGAGAGCAAGCCTCTTTTCCTCCTTTATTTTGTGTGCAGGTTGCCCACCCAGGATGAGTCCTTTGCACCCACACTATCCCCTACCCTCCTCTTGCACAGGCTCAGGATGTGCATACATCCAGACCCCTGGCCCCTTGCTGAGTCACTTAAACTTCTAAACTTCTCAAGTTGATACCATTATGTATCAAAGGAATCAACATATCAACCCTTACAACCCCCAGAGCCTTATGCACTCATAGGTGCAGCTTTTGGAAAGTGGTGGTGGGGGTCTGGTTGGAACAAGCTGGTTATTGGGGTGTGGGCCAGAGGGGTCTCCCTCCCTCCCCAGCTCCTCCCTGCATGCGCTCTGCTTCCTGTGTACCACACCATGAATGCCTCTCCCCTCTACCTTGGAGCCAGCCGGTCACGGACTGAAACCTTTCCACACTGTTAGCCCAAGCAAACCTTGCTCCTTTAAGCTGTGGGTGTTGAGGTTTTGTCCCAGCAATGAGGAAGGTGGCTAAGACAAAGGCTGACCCTTGTCACACCCACTCACCATTGCTACTTGTCTCTTTAGTCTCACTATCCCCTGAGAACTTGCCTTAGTGTCCTTAGTTCAGAGCCCTGAGAACCTCTGAGTTTTCCCAGCCTGTCTTGTCAGGCCTAGGAGCCATCTGCTGACTTTTTCAGGACCAAACTTTGGTCAGGCTTCCCTGCGCTGTCTCTTCAGTGTGACCTCAGGCTTGGCCTCATCTTGACTTTGGCCTGTTCAGCCCAATCCTAACAAGAGGTCTGGTGTCAGTTTATAGAAAGTTTCCCACCCTGGAAGGTCTGATTATGTTTCTCTCCTACCTTTAAGGTATAGGCCTTGACCATCACTCTGCTTTGTGGTTATAAATCCTTTTTTTTTTTTTTTTTTTTAAATTATTTTAGGGAAGGGTCTACAGGGTGTTTAGGGTCTCACTACTAGATCCAACTCATAGTGATCTGCTTGTTTACAGCCTCCCAAGTGCTGGGATATTAGGCTGGTGCCACCATGCTCAGTCTCAATTGCCATCTCAGCGTGCCCCGGGGGTGGGGCTGGCATGGCAGGCCTGGGGATTGAGTCCCTGGCTCCTGTGCCTGCTTGCAGGTGCTTTAATCTGCTGAGCTATTTGGGCCGGCCCTTATAAATCCTTAACTGTCTTTGCTGTTCTCAAAGTTGGTCCGCAACTCTCTTCCTTACTTCAGTAGTGTAGCATAAAGTCTTCCTGCTTGAACAAGTAGTAGAATATCTACATTTCAGAAACAAGGCACATGAGAGTCATATGACAGCTTTTGGATAGGCAGGTCTTAGGTTCTGGGTCTGGTCCTGGCCCATTAACCAGGACTCATGTGAGGTAGGGTCACGAGAGAATAGATCCTGGCATTTGTGGTGGATTCCTCCAGACAGATGTGAGAGGCTGGGCGGATAGTGGCTTCCCCATTAATTTGGGGACAACTTGATAGAAGAGGGGGGTGAAAAGTCTGGGGAGCAGCAAGCTGACTCCACTCTCTGCAATGAGCGGTCCACAGAATGCTGGAACCTTCCAGTGAACGTTTGCCTGCCTTGCTGACTCGTGCCTGGCCTCACAGAGCTCACAGTTTATTGGGCCAACCAGGAAACACAGGAATAATCAATCAAGTATCTGACAAGTAGAAGAGTCTGGGTTTCAAACCTTCCCTCAGCACGCTCCGGCTTTTTGATGGTGGGAAGTTTCTTAACACTCCTGAGACTCATTGCTTCACCTCCCAAGTGGTGGCTGTTCATAGCTTCTGCTTGGTTGAGTTACACTGAGTAAGATGATGTATGGCTGATACTTAGCACAGCACCTGGTGTGCCGTGTCGGTGCTGACCAAGAGTGTGTTGTCCTTTATCTGACTTTGAGCTCATACAGAGTCTGGACAAACTGTATTTTGTTATTGAGATCTTAGGGGGTCTGCTTTAGAATCATCACCTCTTACCTTTAGAAATGAAAAAAATTCTCATTTCACGGTGGTTCCCACATGCTGCCTGGTCCTCCTGGGGTAACAGCTCTGCCTGGTTGAGTCACTTGGGGAGCACTGGTGGGGAACTCTTGGACTCCTTGATCTAGTCCGGGGCTAGGTCTTTGGATGTGTGTTGTTTCTAGGGAGAAACTTCACCCAGCTGTGAAGTGGCTCCTTCTCGAAGCCCACCAGGCTCCTGAAGTCCTTCTTCCAAGCCCGGGCTGTCGGTGCTTAGCAGATAGAATCCAGGGGGCTGACACCATGAGTGATGGCTGTGTGACGGTTTTCTGTGATCATCAATCACGGGCAGGGCCTGGGTGGGGCAGTGGAGAGGGAAACAGCAAATAAACAGTTTGCATTAGTACAACCACATGAAGCCCTCTGCCTAAAGTAATTGAAAAACATCTAATTTCTACCGCGTCCCTGGAGTATCTTCGCATTTGGATTCCTACGGAGTCTCCAAATCTTACCATTATAGCTAAGGTGGTAGAGGGAATTTGCCTTCCAGAGTCGAGCTGTTGAGTGGTCTCAGGGCCCAGGAATGAGGTCCAAAGGTCACAGTTCCTGGCTAGGTATGTAGGGGTGGCATGGAGGGTGGGGATACAGGGAAGCTGTGGGTGAGGTGGGGGATGGGCAAGGTGGGCTGAGGGTGGGGATGGACGGGCACTTGCTTTGGCCTGTGATGTTCGTGTAAGCAGCCCATAGCGTGCAAGTAGGAGCTGTCATTCCCACTTAACAGATAGAGAAATAAAGGTGTGAAGAGGTCTGATGAATTTCCACTATTCCGACAGCTGGAAGCAGTAGACCGGAGTCCAGGGGCTAGCTCGGTGTGATCATGATGCATAGGGCCTATGCCCTGCCTCCATACGGGGAATTGACACAGGGCTACTCTGTCACTGAGCTACATCCCCATCCCTTATTATGTTTTGAGACAGCGACTCCCTAAGGCAAGACTTAGACTCCAATCCTCCTGTCTCAGCCTCCAAGTGGTGGGATTACAAGTGTGTATCCCCACATTCAGCTACCTTTGCCTTTCTTGAAAAATCACACACTGGGCTGGGGAGGTAGCTCAGTGGTCTAGGTACCTGCTTGGCAAGTGTAAGGACCCGGATGCTGTATGCCGTGCCGGCCCTGGAATCCTGGGTGTGCCGTGCTGGCCACTGAAACCAGGTGTGGTGGCCCATGGCTGTAATCCCAGTGCTGGGGAGGCTGGGACAGGAGAATCACTGAGTCTGAGCTGCAGAAAGAAAGAAAGGAAGAAAAAAGAAAGAAAGAAAGAAAGAAAGAAAGAGATTTTTAAAAATCACATACCTTTATCAAATATTAATGTTATTGACTTTGATTTCTGTCACATTATTATTATTTTGTATCTCTTTCTAATACCTATTAAAATAAAATGATGGTCATGGCTTTTTGGAAAGCTCAGTGAGGCGCCATCCCATCCAATGCTGTGCATGAGCAGCATACACACACTTCGTGGGAAACATTGTTCTGCTGTGTAGGCAACAGAAGGGTGACGGCTCTAACGCCACCGCCTACCACTGAGCATCACTGTGTGCCAACCACTATGAAAAGCACCGTGTTGTGGAGAACTAGGCTCTGGTTAGACATGGGTTGAAGTTCAATCTGTTACTTGTTCAACATGTGATCTTGAACAACTCTGGTATCTTCTCTGTTCCCCAGTTTTCTCATCTGTAAAGTGGGGGTAACAATAGTATCTAGCTTCTAGCATTGTTTCAAGAACTAAACAAGTAGATAACACCTCGTGGAAAAGTGTCTGGCATGTGTTAAGCGTGATGTAAGTACTAGGGCTCATCCATCCATCTCTCTGTCATCCTGTCACTTGATACCTAATTACTGCCTGAGCACAGCCCCTGTTCTGTCATCCTTACAATGATCTGGTGATATGGGCAGTATTACTGTTCTCATCTTACAGGTGAGAAAGCTTAGGGTGAGCAGTTGACCCCAAGGTCTCTAAGCTAGCACGTGATGATGCTAGGAGCCACACCTGCGTGCATCTGACACTCTACTGCCATGGTCTGTCTACAGAATCCTTGTAGCTCTGACCTGTTCTTGGACGTAGGCCAAGGGTCTCAGGGCAGCTCTGACACTGTCAATATGACCTTTCAAGGTAAGGGCTCGGTCCCACTGACGGCCTCATTTCAGGTGTTAGTCACAAGGCCGGGCTACCCCGTTTCTGACTGGGTATTGATTAGGGGCTCACTCAACTACCTCCTCGTCTTCAGTCTCCTGCTAAAATGCCTTCAAGAACTCAGCAAAACCACTTGCTTGGTCTCATCAGCTTACTCTAAAGGGCGCCACTCACCTGAATGGAGAGAAGCCGAAGGGGAGGTCCGTGGGGGGCGCACTGTGCTCCTATTTCCCCTACAGGTGTCCAGGGCCACTGTGCTCACCAGGCTGGAAGCTCCCCACACCCCTCCGCCCAGGGGCTTGTGTGGCTCCATGACAACTTCAGCTCCAGCTCCTCTCCCTTCCCCTCCCCAGAGCTTAGGAAGTGGAGCTGAGAGTTGCAACCCTCTAAATCAATCCTGTTTGGCTCTTCATCAGCCGGCTCCTGTCCTAAAGCTATCTAGGGGTCCACCAAGAGTAGCCTCATTATCAAATAACCAAACATATTAACAAATAGTAAACAAACAACTGACAGAAATAATATATGACAAGAGGCACTGTTCTAACCATCATTGCTTAGAAAATTTCAAGTATTTTAGACTATTGAGACCAAGTCTAGATTTCTTATTATATGTCAAGAAATAAGACGTTCTTATCTTCTCGGCAGTTATTGCTTTTCTATGCAAGGAAGGCTACTTCCTGGGAGAGGATTTTCCACCCACTTACCCCTCAGGCACATAGTCAGGCTTCATTCTCTTGGGCCAGCTGAGCCCTTAGCTTTCAGAAAGCAACTGGTGTCACCTGTCTCTCCCTTGATTTGGGCTCTGGCTGAACTGGTGTTAGGTTCTTGTAGCTTGTCACGATGTCTTTGTGTCCCCCTGCTGTGTCTGCCCAGAGCTTGGGAGCCCCTACCCACGGTGAGAGGTCAACATTTGTTGGAAGACAGAACTACACGTGATTTGGGACAGACAGATATGGCTGTAAGAGTACAGCCACCACCCCTGCATAGGAGTGTCCATCATGCATTGCAAGTTTCAGGAATTCAGGGCTTGTCTGTGATTGTATAAAATAGTGATTTGCTTTATAGGCAATGCCACCAGGGAGCACTTTTAGTTAGAGAACTTTACAAGAAATGGCCACCTGTTGTCACTTTTCGTGAATTTGTTCTCTGGGCAAAGCTAGGTTTACCTAGGTAACAATAATTTTGTCTTTAGTTTTCATCTTCCTAGGAAGACCTCTGGGCAACATGCTATCATTCCTGGTACCTAACATCTTTCTGAGTTCAAGAAATCCACATCTTTTCATCTTTTGGGAGGAATACGCCAGCAATGATCCCAAAGGGAGGTAATTTTCTAGGTGTGTTTGGAGCCCACATTTTGTGGTTGTGTAGATGGCAGCTTTGTGCCATCTCAGATAACTTTTCTAATCAACCACTAACCACCAACCAGCCACTTTTAGCAACTCAAGATTCATGTTTGCCACTTTCCTTATCTCTTATTCTTTCTCCTGAGTCATTTTAACTCTGTCACTTTTTTCCTGCATGATTTCATTAAGTCACTTGTAAGTTAAAAGAATATGGAGTGGGATTTATGAAATCCAGCTCATTGTCCTTCAGAAAGTCATTTGACCTCTGGGTGCCTCGGCCTCAGCTTCCTTACTTATGAAATGGAAAAAACCACAGTGGTCTTATCCTGGGCTTCACGGGAAGATCGAGCACTGAGCGAGTATTAGGAGATAGTAAATGTGCAGCAGGTAGCAACCGGGCCCAGCGATCGTGGTTATGCCAGGGTCATGTTCCCGACTAGGCTGTCAGGTGCTGGGGCAGAGACCCAGGCTTGGTTGTGTATTGCATTTTCCAGGGCTGAAGTCACAGCAGGACTCAGTTACTGCTTGATGAATTTAAAGGTTTCTAATGGTGTGCTTTCTCTTCTATCTGCTTTATTAGAATTGCATTTTCGGGGTTTGATCTCTAGCCTGCTGTGCCTGCCCCGCCCCCGGAGCAATTGAGACTGGGCGTGGTGGCATGTGCCTGTAATCCCAGTGCTTGGGAGGCTGAAAACAGGATCACAATAAGTCCAATCTGTGTAGGGAGATCCTATAGACCCTGTACTGTACTAAATAAAAAAAAATTGCATTTAAATGAATTCAGAATTTGCCTGATACTAGAGCCTCTTTGTGGAGTGTGTGTGCTGGTGATTAAAAACTTTTTCCGTGTTTATCTTCCTGGAGAAGCAGGAATCCAGACAATGTCTTATGCCTTTAAAACTCCTGGGCTTTGAGCCACTAATATCTCTTAGAATGAGCTGAGTCCAAAGGGGGCTGGTGGCACTTTGACTTTCTCGGTAGGAAGTGAAAGTGGCCTGATTCTAGAAGCAGCCAGGGCCGGAGAAACAGGAGCAGCTCTGGGAATGGGGCAGTCTTGTGGGAGATGTCAGTAATCAAAATTGTTTCTCATTTCAGCAGCCTCTCAAAAGAGCTCCACCTGGCCCCTTCCCCTGGGGTCTGACCTTTCCCCTGGGCCTGCAGCATGGGCCCAACTGGGGCAAGGAAGGAGCAGTCAGCGCGGGTCAGGTTACGAGCGGGCATGACGTCAGGCGGCTCCTGGCTCCTAAGAGCCCCATGCTGGCTCCCACAGAGGTCGCAGCTGTGCCCAGTGATCTGCCCTTCTGCAGAGCTCTGGCTGCTGTGGAGCTCGGCAGATGGCAGGGGACAGGAGATGGCCCACACTTCCACCTTCCTGCTTGGTTCTCTCTGCACAACTATCTTCCTCACCTCCCTCCTCTGAGGAGCATTGCCTACCTAGCCCTACATGCCCTGCTTCCCAGGCCCTGGTGCGGACCTCTGGGGTGACACTTGTCACGCTTGTGCTGGGGACAGCTGTTTCCTTGCTTCTCCCACTTAACAATGCACTTGACGAGGATTCAGGCCAAGTTCTGCTCCTCGCTGCAGCCTTCTCTCCTGGCTGGCACTTTGCAGGCATCCAGGAAATCATCATAGCTGCCCAGGAGAGAGAGAGCAAAGAGCCAGGTCTGCAGTGCTCCTGGTGGTGGCCTTTCCCAGAGGCCCCTGGCTCTCCTGGGCTGGATGCAGAGTCCTGCTCATCTGTTGTCACAAGCCGGTGTGTCCCAAGGGTTGTCTCTGTCCCAGGGCCTGGGAAGTGGCCACCTCCACCTTCTCTGAGGGGTTCTCCCTGGGAGCCCCACAAAGCCATCCTTAGCGAGACCCAGAGCAGCCTGCAGGACAGGGCCAGACCTGAAGATGGCTCATGCGGCCCCGTCCTCGGCTGCTGTCCTCCAGGGACGGAGTTCCCAGAAGAGGCATTAGTGGAGACGTCACCATATTGCACTCCGCAGCGTGGAGTGCATTCATTCATCCGTCCACTCGCACACCCATTCAGAGCATTTCCCCTTCCATTAGGACACGTAATCACCAAGTGACTGCCTACAACTCTGTCACCCACACAGCTCCCGTGTCACTCAGAGCAGGCAATTACATTTTCCCAAAGGCCAGCTTGGAGGGTCAGAAGGGCAGGCGGATGGAGCATTGACAAGGACTCTGATGTCAGCTTGAAAATATGCTGTAGACTTCTGAAGGAATATGTCACCTCCCGGACACGTGCGCCCCAACGCCCACAGCAGGCTCAGGTGCAAATGCTCCCTCCCCCCCCCACACCCCCCCCGCCCCAGGGCAGGGCCCAGGCAGCCATGCTGATTCCTCCCATGTGGAAACAAACACCCAAGCTTCCTCCAGTTTCCCTGTTCATCTCCAGGCAAATGGAGAAAGCTGGTGAGCGGGTGAGGGGCCCCAGCTCCGTCCTGTCTACTACAGCAGGACCAAACTGGAGTGAGGGTGTGGGCACCCTCGGAAGAGCCGTGCCTCGACTGTGTGCTCTGTTGCTGTTGTTGTTGTTAATGTGTGAGGTGAGACTCCTAATCCCAGCCTTCCTTCCTCGCAAGGTATCACACAGACTACATGAGGTCAAGTTTGGGAAGACAAGCCGGACGTTGTCATTAACGCCTAATGTTCATTGGGCAGTTGTCACACACAAGTACTGCCACAGCTTCCATTTTATAAATAAAGAAACTGTGGCTCAGGCAAGGTAAGTGCTTGTCACCTTTCCATATAGTCACACAGACAAGTGAGAGAATGTGGGTTAGTTCTGTGGCCCCAGAGCCTGCCCTGTAACCATCATACCTTACATTCCTTCAGCTTTAGCTGTGTGGTGTTTGACAAATCACTTCCCTCTCTGTTCTTCAGTGGTACCATCTGGAAATGAGAGGCTTTGCCCGGGTTACTGCTAACATCGTTTTCAGCTCCAAATTCTGGGCTGTATTTTAACAAAGGACTTATAGACTCGCCACCTTACCACTCCTGCTTCCTCCACGCCGGTCTGCTCAGAACGGAGGGACCTGACCACGTGCAGGCTGTGGCTGGGAGCCTGCAGCCGGGCCAGCACATTGGAGCACACAGCTCAATAGCACCGCGGAGCCTCCTGAGTGGGAAATGGATGTCGTAGTACAAAGGCAGTTAGCAAGGTCCTTGGGGGCTTCGGCAGGATGTAATTATGGTTCTTTAAAAAAGAACTCACATATGTTTCTGAGCAAACTTAACAGATGCCCGGATGTCATGTCTCTATTCTTTAGGGAGTCCAGGATGACTAATTTTCTACAGCAACTTTGCATAGCACGTTGGAACGACCCATTGCAAATCAATTCCTAGGGTGCAACTTAATGAAAGCTTTCATTGATGATTCAGATTAATAATCTAAAAACCTTGTAAAATGACCACAACTTCATTTCTGCCTGCTCTACTCTGTGTTAGATAAGTAAGATGGATAGCTCTCCCTGTAGTTATCACTTAATGGGATTCCTTTTAAAAAGAAATCCTTAGCCAGGCCCATTCCCAGGGACTGAGGGCTTTAGTGCTGCATGGTGCGGTCCTACCAGGCACAATATCCTCTGAAAACTTTTGTGACTTTCTCAGAGATTTTCTCTGAGCTATGAGCCCCAGAGAGAGCTAGGTGGTTCACTACCATTTTATTGTAGAATTAAATGCACATTGATTCTGAGGAATCAATGCCCAGTTAAGGCAGTTTGGGGCCATTTCCTCATCCCAGCCTGCTCATTCTGGAAGGGTTTCTAGGAAACCCATGTCCCCATGAGGCTTTTGAGAATATTGAACAGCCGCATCAGGGAGTCAAAAAATAACAAGTCTTAATTTCCTTTGCCGGGCACCTTGACATCTCTCTTCTTCCTGGAACTCTAAGCAGCCTGATAAATTTCCAATCAATCTGCTAAATCAAGTGGCTTTTGTTACTGAGTCCTGGGTCTGAGCTTCCGGGTTTAATTCTTGGTACTGGGAGTCTGGGAGTGAAGAGTTTTGTCTTATAGTAATGAACAGTTGGAGACTGAAGCCTCATGTGTGTCCAGTTTGGGCAAGTTGCCCCCCATGCGTTGCCTCCAGTTGCCCCCAGCCTTCCATAATTTTTCCACCATTGACTCCCCTCCTCCCCCACATGCTCTCCGATTGGCCTGCTGCCCACAGCCTGTAATTGTGCCAGTCACCCCCATGACCTTTTCTTGGTGGAGCCCGATTAATAATGTATTAGACACATTTCCTGGTTGCATCAAATACCAATTTGGCCTGAATGGGGGAGAGGATGGCTAATAAGGGAGCGGTTTAGCCTTGTTGTTCGACAAGGCTTTGCATTTCATGGAGCTGGTCTTGGGAGATGGAGAGTGGCGAGGAAGCCTCGATGTGCTCTTCTGCTTGGCAAGTTGTTCTCGGACTCCTCAGCAGAGTCTGGTTCTAATTATCCATCTTCAGCTCTTGTGCCGATGACAGTGTGTCTTGTGCTATCCGGTGACTCCAAGCGGTGCAGGCCCGTATGGAGCTGCTCCCTGGCAGGTGTCTGCCCACTCACCTCAGATGTTCCTGCTACATATTTTACATCATGAGGGGGAGTCATTACAATACCGGAGCAGAATGCTTATGTAGGAAGGAAGGAAAGGAGGAAAGAAGGGAGAGAGCAGTTGTCTCTTTCCTCTGATACTTTCTTTGTGTCCTGAAGTGGCCCGGGAATGTGCTACTTCAGAGGAGGATTGGCTGGGCCTGGAGCTGTGTGACCGCAGAGGAGAACACAGTGCCCATGCTTGCTGACTCGCCACAGTGCAGAGACATCTTCTGCAGTTGCTCGAAGGCCAAAGTTAAGGGGACATGCACCAGGAGACAGAGCATCTGGGCTTGTGTAGCAGCAGTCAGCAGGACTCTCCAGGGCCTAGTTTTGGGTGGACTTGATGACCCCCAGGAAGGGAAGTTTTCTTGGCTGATGGTTCCTGAGCTGCTAGAACCTCATACACAAGAGGCGAAGCTTTAAGACCTTCCAGCCCAAGTCACCATTTTACAAATGGAGAAACTGGGACTCTCAGATGGCGAGGGGCTTATGCAGTGTCACACAGCAAACTGATGTCGACAATCTTTGCGGTCAGGGGAAAAGCAAGTTGCAGGAAAGCAGGATCAACTGCAATGGCCAACTTTCATCATGCACTTAGCGGGTGCCAGGCCCTGGGTGAACAATCTTCCGTGCATTGTTTAAGTTGATTTTCAGAGGAAGTCAGCAAATTGGTGGTGCTTTTTATTTTCATTTCCCCAGTGAGGCAGGGCAGTTCTTTCAGATGCAGTTCTCTCAGAGAACAAATGTGGCGGAGCCAGCACTCCAGCTCTTACCGTCTAATTCCACACTTGGAGTCACCAGGTTCTTCCCCCCTCCCAGCTGATTGTGCTTCCAACAACACCCTTCCCACTGTCCTCAACTCAAAAGGAAAAGCCTCCTGCCCAAGGCCACTCCTACTGATAGCGATGATATTTTATTGCTACTGACAGAAGCTGATATCTATCAAGTATGCACCGTGAGCCAGGGATTGAGCTGTGTGGGTTTCATTCAATTTAATTTTTACTCTACTGCAGAGGTGAAGAGTAACTTTTGCATGTACTTTATCCTTAGTAAGTTAAGGTGCAGGCAGAAGCCATTCAACTCAAAATTAGTGTTGCCTGACTCTGTTTTGTGAGTCTGGGCATCTCAGAACTGCCACTACACGTATCTCCTTGATCCTCACACCAACCCTGTAGGTAAGGACTGGGGAGACCTGAGTGTGACTCTAGTTCACTACTATGTGTGCCATGTGCTCTTGGGCTCTGCTCTGTGTGCCTTAGTTTCCTCCTTTGTGCACAAAGGGTAGCAACCTTGTGTGTGCCCAAGCACTTTGTAAGACCACAAATGGGTGTGTGCCTCCCAGGTGAAAATGCCAAGCAGGATTTCTGCTGGTTCTTTCCATGGGTCTGTTGATCCCTTGAGGTCTAGGAGCTTTGTCTGTCTTCCCATCCATTCAGCTTGGCACGGAAGGGTCCACATTTGCTGGGACTTAGATGACAGCTGAGTTTGCATTTTCTTCAGATGGAGCATAGCCTGGGTATAAAGTGGCTGTCAGCAAGACCTTTTTCTGGCTGGCTCAGAGGCCAACGCAGAGGCTGGCAGTGCCCCCTCCAGATGTCTGGGGTGCCTGCAGAGGGGAGCAGGGCGCCTCCAACACTGAGCCCTCATCCCTTTGTGCTTGAAGGGTAGTTAGTGCCCAGCAGGCCTTGGCGCCAAGCAGGCAGGCTCCAGCCTGCTCCAGTGCGCTGCCACCTCCACAAAACAGCAGAGGACCAAGCCAGAGAGGCCTCCGTGATGAGAAATGGCCACAGAAAGGAGTTCCAGGCCCTCCTGGCCCCATCAGTGTCACGTTCTAATTATTTCTGTTCTTTCTTTCTTTTAATCACTTCACTGCATTTAGCTCTTTGGGCTGTTGGGATTTATATAATTTTTTAATTTTTATTTTTAACCTTACCATTTTCCTTTTTTAGTACTGGGGATTGATCTCAGGATCTTGCCCTTGTCAGGCAGGTGCTTATGCCACTGAGCTATTTCCCGGCCCCTACCTTACCAGTTTTATTGCATTCTTCTTTTACCCAAGTGGGGGAATGTTGTGTCTGTGCTGCTTCCTTCCTCATTCTAGACTTGAAGTGTTTTCCTTGATCTGAAACCAAGAGGAGGCAAACAACATTTTTGAGAGCGGATTGCACTGAACTGAAGACTTTGCAGACGCTACCCTGGGTCGTGTCCTCAAAAGAATACAGTCCTCTGTCCCTATCCTGCCCCAGGTAGTGTCAGTGGTTTCTCCCTTGTGGCTTACCCTCTGAAAGCTGGTGCTCCAGGGCCCAGAGCTCAGCCCTTTTTCTCTTCTATGGGATGTGGCAGGTGGCCTTACCCAGCCCGTTGACTTTCCCTTCACCTCTCTGCTGGTAACTCTCAAAGGTCTGATGTTGGGTCCCGCTGTTCACCTAGCCTCTGACTCAATCCCCGTCCTGTGTGACTAGAAGGCACTCCAAGGCCTGGCCTCTGCTCGCTTTCCCAGTCCTGTCTCTGTCTGTTGGCCCTGTTAGCCACCATGCCCTTCTTGATGCTGCCAACTCTTTGAACCCGACCTCATCGTACCTGCTGCCCCCCACCCCCTGGCTGGGAGGTGGCTCCCCAGGATTTTCAGGTCTACCCCAGCATTCATGCAGGTCCCAGCCTCTGACCACATGGTCTAAGCCAGCCCCTCCTGCAGGACCCCAGCACCCACTCTCTGGCCTTTCGCTGGCCATTTGTTTTCTGTGTATCAGCATTTTACCCCACTTAAAATGACATGGCATATTTATGTGGGTCATTCACATATCTGAGGCCATCATCATGTAGGACACTGTCACTCTGTACCTGGATGTGGCTGTGCGTGGACAGAGCCCATGAGTCTTTGTTGTGTGTTAAAGGAAAGAGTAATCATGAATCAGATATCATTTTATAGATGAGGAAACAGAGACAGAAAGGCACACTATACCCAACGTGACCTGCTTATTTCTCTCTGCAAAGATATAATCACTTCAGTTAAGATTACTTACATTAAAAAGAGGCGTTACATTTTGCGATAATAATTCAGAACTTAAACTAAAGGTGGGTCTTTCCTAGCTGTCCAGATAGCAAGGCCCACTGTGCGCATTTCATCGCCGCTGGGAAGATGCCCCAAGGCCAGCATGGACCCCGTGCATTGCCAGCTTGCTTTTCCTTGCAGAACATGCTTCTCTGCCTCCCGCACAGCCTTGCTCTCTTTTTGTTTGTTATGTATGCAGATACTCAGTGTCCAGATCTCCTTGTCAGCCCGGTAGTTAACTGCTTATCTTGGAATCTAAATACCAGTATATCCAAGAAAATTTTTCTTGGGAAGTTTAAAAAAAAAAAATTTACCCATTTAAAAATCTCTGCATTACCAAGGGATGGTTTGTCTTAGTGCCTGCTGTGCAACCTTAGGGTGACCCCTCAGTTGACTGGGTGTTCACAAGGTGCCATGGTGCAGGCTCTGGGGACACAGAGTTGGGAGACCCCTGTTCCTCCTTGCTTCAGCAGAATTGAGTTGTTTAGAACCTCCTTGTTGCAGTTACGCAAGTGTATTTAAATACCCATTACTTCAACCATCTAACGGAGAGAAGCACCACAGGAATAGGCAGGCAGAAGCTTATGAGCTGTATCAATTCAATTTTTAAAAAATCATCTATGCTTTTGATTTTTAAGAAATTTAAGCTGGGGATACTATGAACCCAGAACAGGTTGGCATCTGCATGTTCTGGAAACATAACCTTACTGCCCTCTGTTCCCAGGTGTTCGGCCCACCTGGCACTCTGACCCTTCCTGCATCATTCTCTTCTCTGTTAGGGCCCTTTCTTCTCTTTGGCTGTGAGCCCTACTCTCTTCACCAAGACCTCTGCTCACCTCCTTCTGACTCAGTCCTCTAGAGACACAGAGACCAGCTTGATATCTGTCCTTGTGGTGGGGCACTGCTTCCAACGAGGTGTCGCCACCTGCCCAGTCTAGTCTCCAAGTTGAGACCAGAATATCGCCATCTTCCTCTCTAGCCTCAGCAAAAGTTCCCCAGACAAAGATGGTCTCTTAGGCTTCTGTATTCTTTCCAAATTCTGCCCCAACACTGGCTATGGGTGGCCACTGAGTAAGCGACCCTTATCTGCCTAACTTTTCAGTGTGATGGTCAGTTTCTGACTTTACCATCCCTAGACTTGAGGGCAGTCTTCCAGTCTGGGGCAAATTTTCTTTCTTCCCTGAGCATGTGGTGGGAGACTTCTGCAGCAGGGGTGCTGTTTGCCTGCTGTGGCCTCCAGCCCCAGTTATGTTTAAATTTACCCTGAGGAGGGCAGGTCACAGGCCAGGAGTCAGTGGGAGAGACGGCAGTGTACTGGTGCTCCTTTCTCTTCCAGCAAAATTCTTGGGAATTGTCCTTTTCCTAGAGCTTGAATTTCAGTGTCCATTCCTCCCCACACAAGCTTGGCTCTTGCTGCAGGCACCTCAGTCTGAATTTACAGTTCTCCCAGCTCTCCTTCCTATTAAATTAGATATCAGAGCGCTCCATCAGCCAGCGCTGTGCAGGGTACACGGTGGAGTCTCTGTGTGTGAACCGCTGGGTTCCGTGGTGTGGATGGACATGAATTTATCTGCAGAATTCTGTAGAAGCCTCACACTCTCATCTGCACAGACAATCAGATCCTGTCACTCCACCTAATAAAATACCAAGCTAGCCGGAAGGTCTCAACAAAAGAGTCTCGTGTTGTTATCACTTGGCGTTCCTGCGGCTCTTTATTTTCCATCTTCTGTGGTGATGGTGGGGGTGTGCATTTACGATCATTTTATTAACCTCTGCTCACAAGGCCCATTTTTATTAAAAACACAAATATTACTATAAATATCCTGGGATGGAGGTTGAAGAGGATTTTGGAAGAGACCAGGCAAGAAAATCAAATACCTAGAGGTTTAAGCTGTTGCTTAGGTGGCTGAACACAGTGCAACCACAGACTTTTATGTCCTTGAGGTTGACTTTGTCTGTCCCTCTTCAGATGGGAGGTAACACCTCAGTGCTTGGTGATTTAAAGCTAGACACCTCCCAGGGGGAGAGGCAAGTGGAGAGAGATCATGTTAAGAAAAACCTTGCTTTCTGTTTTATGAGGCATTTTCCTGGTCAGGCTTTTTTCTTTTCCTCAAAATTTTTCTTATTTGTGCACACATATGTAACCCAATATTCCCTCTGTGTCGAAGCTGAGTTCAAATGAATTTTAGTTTGTCAGTGATGCACCCTAACTGGCGAGTAAAGTACATGCAGTTGGAACCTTACAAAGCACTTCACAAGGACTGTCCCGATTAAGCCCCGTGACAGACCTGAGGTAGGTACGTCTTGAACCCTGACACAGCACAAGGGGTTCGGAGGGAACAAGGAACTTGGCTGCTGTTACAGTGCTAGTGACTAGTGGAGCAGGACTTGAACCCAAATTCTTTATTTATTTTGAATTGTTTTGCAATCTTATGGTGTTTCTCAAAGAAATAGGTTTAGAATTTTTTTTGATAGTCCATGCAATCACCTATCCATCCACTCACCCATCCACCTACCCACCCGCCCACCCACTCATCCATCCACCCGCCCACCCATCCATCTACCCACCCACCTATCTACCCATCCATCTACCCACCTACCCACCTATCCATCTATCCACCCACATGCCCATCCATCCATCAATCCATCCATCCACCCAGCCACCCACCCATCTACCAACTCATCCACCCATCCATCTGTCCACCCACCTATGCCTCCACTCATCCATCCATCCATCCATCCATCCATCCATCCATCCATTCATCTATCCACCTACCCACCTATCCATCCATCCACCCACCCATCTGTCCATCCATCCATCCATCCACCCCCCACCCCCATCCATGCATCCATCTACCCACCCCCGCATCCATCCATCTACCTATCCACCCACCCGCCCATCCACCCGTTCATCCATTTATGTACCACTATTCACCGAAAACTTCCTATATGCCAGATGCTATCTGGAGTGTCCAGCTTAGCAGGGAAAGACAGTAAATGAATGGATAATTAAAGTGTGACAAGTGTCCCAGACATGAGCTCTGGGGCTTCGGGACAACAAAGGAGGCTTACAGAGCCTGGAGAAGCGGCCAGGGAATGCTTCCTGTGGGAAGCAGCACCGGCCCTGAGCGTGCGCTTACTTGCCTCTGACAAGCGCTGATGTGTCTGGGTTGCAGCAGTGCTCTATGCGTCACTTCCTGGGGTGAGCTCCGCTGTGGAGCGAGTAGTGGGATGGACCAGCTGGGAGAGGAAGCTGCAGGCATCATGTGGGCTGGAGGGGGCTGTGCTACAGGGACTGGAGAAAGTGCCCTAGACACAAGTCCAGAGGCCTGGCTCTGGTCCTAGGCAAGCTCGTTCTTTCCAGGTCTTGCTTTCTGAGGTTTTTAAATGTTTAGGAGCTCACACTGCACTGTCCCCAAGGGTGCAGAAAGCTCAGCAAGTAGGTGCTGCTGTCAGGGAGCATGCGAGGAGGCCACCTCTGTAGCCTTCTGCCTGCAGGCTCGATCCTCCCTCTGCCTGGAGATGCTATGCCCCAAATGCCCACGTGTTCATCCTGTCTCTTCTCCTGCTCTGCCCTTCCACCCCCAGGCTGCCGCAGAGCCCCTCCTCATCTCCTGCAGAGCCCTGAGCTGTGTGGAGCACATTGCCCTGCTCACTGGCTTTAGCTATTCTCCACAGCCCTGGTATTCCTCACACAGTGCACCATGATTGGCATGACCTGGGTGTGAATAAGGGATAGGAGGTTCTGAACTGGGTTTGAGCATTGGTTTTGAGTTAGAGGAGGTTTCCCAAAGAGGACTTGAATATTCAGGATGGGATATTTTCACGCCCATTATGTTGACGAAACTGTCAAGGCCCTGACAGATTCAAAGATACACTGGAAGGACGAGCAGGTCTGCCTCTGGGACCGGGTTCTTTCTGCCTCCTCACCAGGGCTCCCAGGATTTTCATTTCTTTTCCTTCCTCTAGGAACACAGAGCAGGCCTGCTCACTGGTGTCAGCTACAGGGGTCTGCAGGTGAAGGGTGGCAGATGCACCTGGCTTGCAGGGCGAGAAGTGTGTGAAGCTCACTGGAGTGATGGCCTTTGCCATAGCCTGTGGAGATGTGGCTGGGAGCAGGAGGCGAGTGGAAGCTCAGAGAGGCAGCACCTGATGAGGTGGCATGTCCAGACCTGAACAAACAGCCTGCCTCTAGGGAGGAGGAGGAGGAGGAGGAGGAGGAGGAGGTTTGCGGAGTATATGTATGAGACAAGCTCCATGTGTGGTGAAGTGATGCGTGCTGCAAACACAGCTCTGCCCCTCCGTCTGGCTATGACAGCCCGGGCCCCTGCACCTGTCACTGCTCTTTTGACTTCCAAGTTGTGGCGGACTCTTCTGGGCCAGCAGAAAGCAGATGCGGAGCTTTTTGGGAGGCATGCCTACGTCCTTCTCATTTCCAGGCTGTGCTGCTTGCTTGGAGGTGTTGTTTGGGTCCTCTTTGTTCCCCATCCCGCACCTATTGCTTGGCAGGGTGCCTCTGGCTGGGATGCATCCTCTAGTGCTGCTGCCTGTCAGAGCCCAGCTCAGGGCACCTTATCAGTTCCCGGGCAGATGCAGGGTGGTGGCACTGTGTGCATGCAGCGAATCACTGATAGGCGCCGCTTGCAGAATCAGAATCAGCGCGCACCTTTAATGAAGAGCAGCACCTCTCTATTTGCTATGATAGGCTGGCAGTGATGAAAGCTTCTCGTCCGTCCGGATGGGCCATTGAAATGGCAGATGGAGAGCTGGGTGCGGTGGGTGGGGTGTCACTCGCAGCTGAGATCCTCCTTTTGTAAAGCCCACTCTGTCTCTGCCAGAGCCGGAGGTAGCTAGCAGAGGACGGCTTTGACTCGGACTTTGATGTCCACTCCAAAAGGACAGATGAGGCGCTCATGTCCCAGACAATTTTCACTTAAGGAAGTTCTGAGATGCTGTCCAGACAGCAGGATCCAGACAGTAGGATGTTCGCTGGGCCAGGCTCTGGGATCCCCGAGGGTAGAGGCACCAGCGTGTTCTAGCTGTCTCAGCCCTAGACTCAGTGCCAGGAACAGGGAGAACCTGGGTGATTCCTTTCTCCTCAGGCCTCAGTTGAAGTCCTGGCTTTGTGCCTTGTTTACTGGGTAATCTTGGATCAAATTCCTTAACCTCGCTGGATTCCCTCTCTGGCAAGAGCCCGCCCAGGGACAGAGGCATTTCACTTAGAGGTCAGGGCAGGTCTGCTGGTAACAGGTCGTGGCTCAGGGCCTGGCCGGGTGGTGGTGGGGCAAGGAATGAGGTCACAGAGGCTCCTGTGACTGGGTATGGAGCCTTTCAGGGAAAGCCAGAGGGGTCAGAGAGGAAAGAGAAGGAGCAAAGGCTCTTACCTACTGGGATGGCAGTGGAGAGAGGGATGTGGGAAGCAGTGACAAGGGGAACGAAAACCCTGAGTGAAATCTGGAAGAAATGCACGCCCGCGCTTCACACTTGATTCCCTGGAAAATGTCCGTCGTCTCTGCATTTCCTTGCTGTCTTCTGCACAGACTCTGGAGTGGCTGCTGCTTTGGGTGAAAGCTGAGGGGAAGAGTGATGGGGTTGACCTCCTGGGGTCCCGACACCTGGCAGGTAGGGCCACCTCTGCCACCCAGACTTCCTCTGGCTGTCTCTGTGGATGGAGCTAGAGTCCCATGCATGCCTCTCTGAGGGTTTCGCCTAGCTGGCTCCAGCCAGCCTGCTCCCTGGCTTGCTTCCTCCTCCACCACATCCCCACCCCACCGACCAACTCCTGATGGCTTCCCTGGGTTCCCTGTCTCTGCGCTGAGCCCAGCCCTGCAGCCGCCAACAGTGCTTCCTCTTCCACCAGCGCGAGCTTCTCCAAGTCATCAACAAGGCTTCCTGAAACAGACTTTGTAAGGGCTTTGGGTAGAATGTTAGTGCCTATATGCGTGGACGTATGTAATAAGGTTATGTAATTAATACCATGTGCCACCCTTGGGGGAGGGAAGGAGGCTGAAGGTCCACCATGGTGGAGGG
>NDGN011467469.1:0-13509 GCA_002564285.1 Tympanoctomys barrerae
TTTCCTCTTTGGCCCCATAATCTCCTTGGTCAGAAAATTTGGGACACTACCGAGTTACATAACATGTTTGTTCTTTTTTGACAAAAGAGGTAAGTGTATGAGTTGGTTTGTCTATACTAAAACCTCTGTATCCAGGTATAGTTGCACTCAGCACTCTGCAATAAATACAGGTGTTTGGATAGCAGGGTGGGCATTCGTCTCTAAAAGTTTTGCCTTCACTGGGTACTAACAGGAGTATCAGTCAATAGTCTCAATATCAGATGATGCTGAAACTACTCATTGGTAAGAATATTTAAAATACTTTATATTTCAGGAAAGGAAAGAAAACATAAACATCCTCTTCAGAAAGATATGGAAGACAAAAAAGACTCAAATCAAACTTTTAGGGATTAAAATATATGCTATTAGAAATGTAAAATACACTGAATGGAATTAACATCATAATAGACAATAAAAGGAAAAAATAGTGATTTGATGACAACCATAGAAATTACACAAAATAAAATATGAAAGAAGGGAGAAAAACCTAAACTTAAACACAAAACAAACAGAAATTCACTGATCTGTTGCCACACTAATACATATTCTAACAAATATGTAACTGGAATACAAAAAAGAGGGTCAGTGAACAGAAAAAAATTAACAAAAAATTGCCGGTTCTGCTGATAACCCATGACTACTATGGACTATTGTACTATGTTGGGTTATTTTGCTAAATTCAAGTAGCTACAATCTTTAGACCAGTTTCAAGTATGAAAAGGTCCTTTGAAGACTTCTCCAAATACTGTTTCTTTAATTGCAGTGGAACATCCATCTCTGACAAAACAAAACAGAAAAGGAGGATATTTTGGGAGCCAAGAAGCTAGGAAATCAGTCAAATATACAAAAGTGGGACTTGGCTCAGTGCTTAACTCAAACAAGCTACCTCACTCCTGAGATGAACATCCTGTGTGGTTAAGGTTTGCTATCAGTTGCTAGGCAACCTAGTATTATGCGTTACTAACTTCACAAAAGTGTAAATAAAGGACAGTTTTGTTGTGAATAAAAAAGGGGGAAGGAAATATGTGTGTGTGTGTGTGTGTGTGTGTGTGTGTGTGTGCATACAAGAGAGTTAAGTTAGGATAGATATACAGCTACTTTCTCTTAGTTCACTAAGAATAAAAGTTTGTACTAATATTGTTTAAATATCATGTCTGCATCTTGTCTTCTGAATTACTACTATGAAGACAACAATATGCAGTGTATGAATTATTGTAAACATCCTACTACTCTGTATTGAAACTGTTTCATCACTTTTCTATCTTTTTTCTCATTAAAATGAACAAATTTTAAAAATTAATAAACAATGGCTCTCAAATCTTTGAAATTTGACAGAAAAAACACAAATTCACAAATCTGCCCTTGATAAATATAATCAAAAGAATAAAAAATGTTGAGACATATCTTAACTACATTGATAACTGCTGTTGATAGAATCCTAAAAACAATCATTATGTACAGCAGAAAAATATCAATGGAAAAATAAAGTTTGGCATAAAAAACTGCCATTATCAGAAAATTTAGAAAATGTGTGGAGTTAATAAGAGACAAAACTTAAATTGATATTTGTCTAATAAATTGTTACAATTTAAAGCTTCATTTCCATCATGTCCCTACCATTTTACTTTATTGTACTTTTGTTGCCCTTTTAAGAAAACATACTGAGCCTGAACAGCTTTAGCACATTGTTCTCTCATTCGTTCCCCCTGAAAGATTACATCACTAGAAGGTCCAGATGTTATCCTACTCTTGATCAATTCCCTGCCAAAATGTTCTGCAACTGTGTTAATTGTTGTCATTTCTTCTCAAAGTATAGAACAGAAAGGTTTAGACAGTATCAAAGAAAAAACAAAACCATGAGTATTTTCTTTTAAATGTTTCATGGGAATTATTCTATGTTACATGTTTAAAATATAGAATAATTTTTAGAGGAAAAACTCTGAGTAGTACCTCTGACCTTAGTCTTTATCAGTGTCCTCCAGAACAACTGTATTAAGTACATACAACAATCATTCATAGAATTGTCTATTAGCTAACAGATCACTTCTTTTTTATATATTCTCTGCCAGTGATCTTCCCCATACAGGATAATTGAGGGGAGTGGTGGACTCCAGCATACAGCAAGTCTCAGGACACATCACCCAACCCCCATCAATTTACCATTCAGCTTGCCTAGTGGATCCCTACCCTCTCTTGCCTTTGTCATGACACTGGTAGAACCACAATAATGATGTCCTCAATGTAAGGCCAAATCATTCACTAAGTAAAAAAGGGAAGGAGATCTGGTTAAGTGGATGAAGAAGGATAAAGTCAGAGTTCCCACGAGAATCCTTCCAATTTAAATTCTGATTGGATTTTTATTAATCTCAAATGAAAACATCAAAAGAACTAGGGAGGAAAGAGGGAAAGACAGCCTCAGAAAAAAACATGGAAAATTGAAAAAGCAATCTGTAGCATAGATTCCCTAAAGACAATTAGCTTAATTATTTCCATGGGCATCCACTGCATTCAGTGCACATTGATTGACTTTATTGCTAATTAGACTAAATGACCTTGAAGACTTCTCTACAATCAGTTACATTCTCTAGAGCACTTCTTTTCAGTCCTATTTTCATAATAATTCAGCTTCTATCTCACATCCTAGAAGCAATTCATCAATTCATTACTTTGATACTTAAAGTAAGAAAGAGAAACACAGTACTCAACATCTGTGAAGGGTATGGATAAATGAGGAAAATCAAAGACAAACTACTATACCATTTCTTCCCATTCTGATTCTGTAACCCTATATTCTGACTCTACAAATTCGTTTGCACCTATATGTATAATTTATATTTAGATTTGGTAAATGTACTTAAAATCAAAGTTTGTACTATTTGGAAAAAGTTTATGATATTTTAATAATTCAGTTACAAGAAAACTAATGACTAAAGAGGTAATAAGTCAAAGAATGCATGAAGCATATTTCAAGTAATTACACCTCATTTCCTGAAATGGGCTGAAATGAAATGAGACCCTGAGCAGCCATTTCTGAAACCCTCAGATGGAAGGTGAGCAAGCAAAGAGGCTAGAAAGGGGCTTTCTAAAGTAGAGAAGAGACTGTACCAGATTCACAGGAATTTTTCAGAAATGGAATATGTATCATGCACTCACCTTTCTAGTCAAGATGACATGGAAATCAACTGAATGTGACTCAAATATTAAAGAAATGGAGTCTCTGGGGAAATAAGAAACTGTGACTTGAGTTCCATCATCCCGGGCACTGTGGTGGTCAAAACCAGCACAAATAAAATAAATCTATGGACATTGTCCCCATCTGTTACTTTCAGGTTGGCTGTACAATGCAAAGACTACCATAAAAAGATCTTCATACATCTTCCTTATTTCTGATCAAGAGCAGACCTAAAAGCACCATGAATGGAGAATTTGGACACACCAGTGCCCAAAAGATGAACCCATAGATGCTGAGGGCGGAACAGTATTTACCAAAGGCTGGGAAAGGTCCAAGACAGTGGACAGAGACAAAGGACAGATCGTGGGTACAGGGAACAGTTGAACATAATTTGTGTTGTTCTATGACATAGTAACGTGGGTATGGTTGAAAATAATTAATTGAATATTTCAAAATGGGTGGTAGAGAGAATTTTGGGTCCTTTGTGTTCTTCGGGAATTCTTTTGAATATAAAAAATATGATGTGTATTTAAGGTAATAGACATGCCAGTTTCCCTCACTTGATTATTATATTGCATACATGTGTTGAAATGTCACAATGTAGCCCATAAATATATGCAATCACTTTGTGTTAATTAAAAATATTTTAAAATCATTTTCCATTTCAAATGGTATCCATGCAGAACCCAAATGGAAAAACAGAGCTTTTTGTGGTAGAAGAAGCTTCTCACTGCTCTAAAATCCAAATGTTTTACAAATGCTCAGGTCTCTACAACTGACTTCCAAAAGTTAATTTAGGGAATGGAGATGGCAGGACAGACAAAACCAGGATGGTGTAATACCAGTATGGGTACCATAAGCAAACAGCCCTGGGACAAAACATGCCAAGGAAGTCAGAAAGCATAGAATAGCATAGCGTAGCATAGCACAGAATACTATACCGTACCTTACCATACCATACCATAAAATAACATATCACAACATAGCAAACATAAAGTTATTCAAAGGTGTCACACACGAAGACTATAGTCGAGGGATCACATATAAATCCTAGGCAACTTTTGTATTTCAAACTATTGTCAGATTTTTATTACAATTTGATTGATAACAAATTTGGTGATTCTATTCTGACCCTTTTCTAGCACAGTAACATTAAAACTCATATCAACAAAATAAGTATATTAAAACTATGACAAAGGATGAGCAAGTGTGATAGAGATCTTGTTGAGTAACAACCTAAAGTAATTGGTGTTTTATGCAAAGAATTACCTTTCTGCTGGTAGCATACTGATATATGAGTGTCTAAAAATGTGAGCAAAATAGTCCTCTATTGTTATGATTGCACAGATTAAATCTAATGTTTGATAGTGGAGTTCATATCCTTTGCTGTTTGCTTGCTGTATCAGGATATTATTGCCAAGTTCTTAATTTAAATCAAATATTTTCTTGATGTAAATCACTATGCAACTACAAATATTCATTTTCCATTAATAATGTACAAAGGAGGTATTACTAAAACATAAATTAGAGATTACTTTGTAATCCTTCACTTAACATGGCAATTGATTGTTTTTGTTGCAGAAATTCTGGCAGTGCAAACATTAACTGTTGTTAAAACATTGCAGCCTCATACTACACAAACATTTAAAACTACTGTATGTGTAAAATGTACAAGAACTAAAATCCCATCAGAAGTTCTCTCAAAATAACCAGAGGGAAGAAGAAATTCTTTGAAAAAAAAAGATGAATCAATTCTATTTATTAAATTTAGACTAGTGATGCTGAATCACTTACAGTTTCTTAACTCCGACGTTAACCTCTCCAACATCAAGTTGCTGTCAATAAAGAAAAAGATTTAACTCACCTAAAAAAAATCTCATTATCAGTGTAGCTATGAACCAGAACTTTTTTGTGTTGTACATAACATTTTCTTTAAAAGAAAGACTTACGACAATGAAAAGATATAGTCCTTTCAGTGGTCTAGATTTTGCTACTCAAAATATAGTCTATGAAAGGCAACAAATGTAAAAATAAATGAGGTTATACAAAAAAACCTGTTTGGTACAGGGTCTCACTATGCATCTTGAGCTTGTAGTGATCCTCTTGTTTTCAGTCTCCACAGTCCTGGGATAATACTTTCAAGCGAGTATCACCACATTTGCTGAAAGTAAATCTTCAGTATGGCCACACACTCACAAAAAGGTGACCACAGTAGATGGATTGGATTGATTGTGGTAAACATTTCACAATGTATACATATATCAAAATATCACCTTGTATATCTTAAGTGTATACAATTTTAATTTGTTGATCCTGCTTTAATAAAGCTGGAAAAATTTTAAGTGTAATTCTTGGGCCAAAGGCATCAGTCTTACCCAGAAGACTGCCGGATATGCTAAATCTCAGGTCTAAGAGACCTTCCAAATTAAAGTATGCCTTTCAACAAGACCCCCAGTTATTTGGATATTCACTATGATTTGTGAAAAACTGTAACAAAGAATATGTAATTTGAGAAATTTAAATGGACACGAGTTAATCCATTTTTGTAACTGAACAATTAATATTGACTAGCAACCATAGTAAAGAATGTGATATTGTGGTAGGAACAATAACTTTAAGAACTTTCTGAAAAATCTGTTACAACCCTCATTCAAATATTGCAATATACTTCAGGCCTTTATCTACAAAATACACTTCAAAATATTTTTCTAGCCTTCAGGACATATCAACTTTGCCGGTATCGGTCACTAATGTTAAAGAAAGTGTTTTCTTCAAATTAAAATTTATTAACTCCTTAAGTATAAAATTTTCCAAAACAAATTTTAAACTGAGGAAGCATTTATATATAAATGAGGTATATTTAAATAAATCTGTGTATTTCAGTGGATATTTTTACAGTTTAATTAAAAACTTAAAACATCTTATGAAGTGTTTTGTACATGCCAATTGATTAGACCTTGCAGTGTCCATATTCTTGACAAAACTAATCTGGATGCTCCTGTGAAAAATTTTTTGAGGAGATTAACATTTAAATTAAAAGACTGAGTAAAGCAGACTGCCCTTTTTAACTATGGATGAACCTGATTCCGTCAGCTAAAGACTATAATAGTGTAAAAAGCTTTACTCTTCTCCAAAGTAGGAGAGAATTCCTCCTACTCCACTACTTTCAAATGAAATATGGCTTTTATTGGTTTCATGCTTGAACTGCAATATCTTTTTGTTTTCTGGGTATGGAGCTTGTAGCCCTACAGTCTGGCTCCATCATGCCTCCTGGACCCCTGCCTGGCCAGCTCACCCTGCAGGTGTAGGACTCAGCAGCCACAATAATCATGAGTCAGTGCCTTAGTACTTACACACATACACACCCCACAATAGATAGTTGGATAGGTAGATGATAGGTGATAAATAGATGATAGGTAGGTAAATAGATAGATAGATAGACAGACAGATAGATGATCTATAAACTAATAGAACAGGTGGCTTCTAAGGAGAACTTTTACTAATGATATACGTATTTATTGTTTTTGTTTATACTTCAATGTAGATAATTCTTATTTTCCAATATTTGTTGTTCTTGAGTATTCGGATGCATCTCTTTGTAATTTACACAAAGACGCTCAAAGGCCAGAGGCAGCTGCAGTGGTAGCAGAGCACAAAGAAGACAGCACTGCCAAGGAGTAAAGAACCAGCCCCTGAGCCAAATTAGTATCTAACTCCACACTCCTCAGCTGCGTAATCTCGGGTTCCCTTCTTCCCCTCTGAGTTTTAGCCTCCTCATATGCCATATGCACCTGACACAGTTAAGGAATTATGCAACTTAAGACAGTGCCTGAACATATATCAATTCTTCAGTAAATACTGAGGGATGTTGTAATTATTATTAATCTAATTTAAAATGTGTATTAAATTTCTTAAATTCCTTTACCCATGAAACATAGGATATCTGATACTATTATTAGAAACACCCTGCTCCTAGGATACTGAAGGGAAATGAAGGAGTGAAAAACAATTTTACTGAACCTTTGATGTGAACATGGGATATCATTGATCCCAATTTTGAAAGGATACATTTTTTTTCATGTGTCATAGTCAAGATTAGATTATGTATACCTTTCTCTAATGTAAATATTGCTTCTTTTTTTTAGAAAAAATCTAATTCACTTATAATATTCCATTAAATGTTAAGTATTTAAGATATACCAATGAATAATATATGATTCCTGACCTTAAAAATCTCCCATTAACAGAGGTAATTATTAGTGTAGATAATAATGTAGCAGCTAAATCATTAGCAGGGTTTTCTAACCACTGCAGGCTTTAAATTCCATAACTAAAAAGATCAAATAGAAAAAGACTCTTAGAACTAGAAAATAACTCAAAGAAGAATCCCAAGGGTAGAAGCAGCTTACTTAATTATTTGATCTTTATCACTGGTCTTTCTCTGGTGTCATAACTTGCACACATAATATTTTAGAGTAAGAAAACTTAAAAATTTGATCAGCAAATTACATTAGAAAATGGTATTCTGGTTTTTTATTAAATCTAGAGGGAGTATTAGAGCTGACAAGGTTATCAAAAGGTCTTACCTGTGGGAAAGTTTCTGTAGTTATTCTATTATCATTTTAAAGCAGGGTTACTATTTTTTCTACTGACTGGGTTGTTCATTCTGAAGCCACACTCGGAAACCACAAGGCCCACATCACCTCTACAGACACAGGATGAAACTCCCACCTAGAGAGCTGTTTTCCCACCCCAGGAAGGGCAGCCTGAAAGGATTTCGAAAGAAGAAGCTTTTCGGAGTCCCTCTGCTTGCACTATTTTTTTTTTGCTCCACATGCCCTCAGGCCTCGTTTGGCTGGCTGGAGGCTTGTGGGGATCGAACTACAGCAATGTGAGGCTGGCAGCTTTGTTTACGCAGTCACTTAAAGAGGTGAGCTAGGGCCAGGCCCCCTGCTTGCACTATTTAAATGAAGCAGCTACTGGGACTTCGTGGCTACCACAACTAGTGAACAACCCACACTGAGAAATGGGCCTGGGTTTTTCCCTAGTGTAAAATGCTTGGGAACAGGGGCACACACCCAGATCCCACCTGACTCTGCCAGGTCCCCTGCATAGCCATGTCCATCTGTATTTGGGGCTGGAGTTTACCCTGATGGTATCAGCTATGCTGTTCAGAAATCCCCTTCAACACACTGACATTTTTATCTGACTAAGGCTCATATCATTGTGAGGTTTTTGGAGGTTTTTTGGTTGTTAAAGTCATAACATTCTGACTGCTTCATAGACCACTGTTACACTCCCAACAGTGGTTTAACCTAATTTGTTCCAGCATTGTACTTTTATTTCATGCTATTCACTCAACAATTAGTTTCTCGATCCCCCTTAGCTCATCTTTTGGTTTAGCAGAAATGTCAGAGACAAAGGAAGCTGGGCTGGAGGAGCCATAGGTAAGCAGTGATGAACCATAAATGAGTTCTATATGTGTCTTGTACTGGTCGTGTGTCCTGTCCATGGTGCTGAAACCCTATTCCTCTGACTCCCAACTCCCAAAGTGATGGGAGGTTTTTGAGAAGTTAGCCTTAGACAGGGTCATGAGGCTAGCACCCTGTGATGAGATGAGTGGCCTTATAAGGAAAGGCTTCATAAAAAGAGGCTCTGTCTCTGTCTCTCTTTCCCTCCTTCTCACTCTCATTCTTTCTGTTTCTCTATCTCCCTTCCTCCCTTTATCACCCTTCTCCATCCCCAACTACATACATACACACACACACACACACACACACACACACACACTCACACCCCAATGCAAATTCATGGGAATTCATGCTAGGAGGCAGCCTTCTGAAAGGAAGAGAGCTCTTACCAGGAAACAAATGTGCTGGTACTTAGACCTCCAGCCTCCCAAACTACGAGAAGTAAATTCCTGTTGGTCAAGCCACCCAGTCTGTGGTATTTAGCTTGGCAGCCTGAACGGGTACAACATGAATCAAACTAATGCTATCAGTCTAAATTATTAATCTTGGGGCCAGGGAGATGGCTCAGTGCAATAAGCGCTTCCCTTGCAAGCACAAGGACCTGAGTTCAATCCCTGGTTCTGCAAAAAAAAATAAAAAATAAAAAATAAATTAGTTGTTAATCTTGAATATTCTAGTTCTTCATTAGCACTGTGACATGCCAGGAATTATTTTCTTTGCTCATTGATTTATATGAAAAAGCAACAAATTATAAGACCTAAACTATACTTAGAAATGCTTATAATTAACACTTAACTAAAGGACTATACTACATCAAAATAATTCTTTTAGAAGTGTTAAGCTGTGCAGTCATCATGAATTTAATAAGAATGTTTCAAGGTATTTTCAGAACAGCTAATGCACCAAAAGCTCAAATGCAAAATCAATTTGACTGAAACAAATTGTTTTCATTCATTCAACAAAATTAATGAAATTTATTCTAGGTGGAATAGTGTTAGGTGTGATAAGAAAACAAGTTATGAATAAGACATGGACCCCACCATTCATGAATTTAATCCATGATGTCAAAAATCCCATAACATTCACCTGAGTAATCTTCTGTAATAATTAACATGTCTGTCTCTACTATAGGCTTATTCATCATTGCACTATTTTTCAAATTTTTATTCATATGCCATTTATTGTGATCCCTAATCCATACTGTGATATACATCCTTATTTTTTAAGTGAGAATTTCTCCAAGGATTGAGATGGGGATCAATTTGATCTTCAGAGTTAATGCAGTCTAGTAACATCTTAGTCCAAATAAGAAGGGGGCGAAGAACTGAGCTCAATATTGTTCACTTAGAGGGCTGTCCAAATAGCTCACCGGACTAAAGCACCTGCTTTGGCAGAGCACAGTGGCCAGGGTTCAATCCCCGGCCAGGCCTTCCGGGGCACGCTGAGGCAGTGATTGAGACTGGGCATGGTGGTGTGCACCTGCAATCCCAGTGCTTGGAAGGCTGAAAACAGGAGAATCACTACAAATCCGATCCATATAGTGAGACCCTGTAGACCCTGTACACCATGTACTAAATATATAAAAGATAAATAAAGTTATTCACTTAGATGCAAAAACAAACTATTGATGGGCTTGCATTTTTCTCTGTCAGAGATAACAAGACCTCTGCTTGTCCCTCACTTACAGAGCCCTGTGTCTCCCATGACAAACAATCCACTATCCATCCAGAGCTCATCACACCATCTACTTTTCCTTAGTACATTATACAAATGCATGTATCTCTTTTAAAAACCCAGAAGAAATTTTTTTTATTAAAAGAACTGCCTTTTTACACTTATGCAATCTCTTAATAACATCTTCCAGCAGGAAAAATGTATTTTGTCCTTCAAACAATATTTGAGTGAAGAGCTGCTTTGTACTGGTCATTGTCACCTCCAGCTTGCCTAGAGGAAATTGAAAGCTGAGGAGCAGCAGTAAAATGGGTTGAGACTGAGAGAAAAGTCTTCACCTACCAAGAAAGAAGGGAAGAACTGGTTTTTATAGAATGGAACGTGGGTTTGAGGGACACATTATGGTCATAGATAATCTCTCATTGTGAAATAATGTCTTGTTTGATTTTTCATGCCCTAGGAGTATACTGAGAACTACTATATCTAAAAATAATAAGACTGATTAGGACGACAACTGATTTGAGAATGGTTTGAAACTAACATGTGTGAAAAATTTACTTACCTACAACAGTAAATCGGAAGGTTGGTAAATGCATATAGTCTTTCAGCACATAGCAGAATCCAAATATTATTGAAGTTACTGAGATGAACCATATTCTTATATTTTGGGAAATTTCTATTCATCCCATACCCTCAAGTTCTGACTTTGGGTTTTCTTTCATTTTTCCTTTACCTATTTGGCTATTTTCTCCATTTGGGTGATTGGACAGAGGGCTTTCTCACTGAACTACATCCCAAGTCCTTTTACATTTTCATTTTCAGACAAAGTCTCACTAAAGTTCTAAATTGCTCAAGCTGGGCTTAAACTTGAAATGCTCTTGTCTGGGCATGTACTGCTCTACCTGTATTCTTTTACTTTCCAATAGCATATCCTGTCACTCTCATGCCATCTTACAATGACATGTGACACTGTTTATGTATGTGCCAATACCCGCCAAGTGGCTAGTTAGCCAAAGAGGCCATTTAATAGTTTATGACAACCCTATAGGGCCTATAATCCACTGAACTTCCAGCTTCCTTGGGTCCTTCCATTGCTGCTTTTATATTTCTATTTCCTAATTTATTCACCTTAGATTCAAAGCTTCTGCTTTATAATCATGCTGCTGCTACATTCCTGATCTTCTGTAGTGTTGCTTTACGTGCCTGGAAAACTCCTGCTTTGCCTAGATCTAACCTTCCAAAGTAACCAGGAACAGTTCTTTCCCCAGATATCCAAATGGTTCACTTCTTCACCTCATCCAGGTCTTTGCTTAAATACATATTTTAAATATGTGTGCAATGTATATGTATGTGAATAAAAATGCTATGCAGTGTCTATTTTTGAAAATAAATAATCAAGAAACATAATTCTGCTGTGTTTGTGAAGTGCAAGAAAGCATGTGCATGTGTCTATCGTGTGAGACTAGAGTAAGGAGCACAGGCAGGAGTGAAAGGCACTTCACACTATGCAACATTTGCCACTTCTAGGAGGCAAAGAGGTGCTAGAAGCCCACTGAGGAGCTATAGAAGATAGATCTTCTTCCTCTACCACACTGTGGATGTTTTGAAAGGTCAAGATGAATGTGCTTCCAGTAGAAGAGACACTTATGGCATAAATACATGTGGGCAGAGGAAGTAGAATTCATCAAAGATCATGATCGATTTAGAGCTTGATTTGATTGAGATGTCACCATAGGAAAAATACTGTTAAAATATGATGGATTGTTCAGGTGTATATGAAATCAGTCAGTGCTATAACTTAAAATATAAAAATCATACGGTCTCTTCTACACAGGCCAATGTAAAAGTGTCCATAAAAATAAGAAAAGGAAAGAATAAAAAAAGAACTCCTCCCACTACAAATTCATTTTTGTTTATCCCTCATTAAATTTTTACTTTTCCAGTTTTTCTATGCAAGACTATTTCAGAGGTCCTGCAGGCAGAGGCAAACTAGTGTACACCAAGCATCCTCCGTTCCCTACCTCACGAGGCCACGGTGTACACAAAGCAAACTCGGTCTGCAACCTGTGATTTTAGGCAGAGGATGCACCTCCTAGCCTCTCCCCACTCCAGGTCACTGTGCTAAGCATGAGAGCCTGAGTACATGGCTCAGTGGTAGAGCAACTGCCTAGCATGTGGGAGGCCCTGAGTTCAGTGCATAGTGTACACAGGTGCCCACACGCACTCACACACACATACACACAATGTTAACTACCTTAAGTTCACAAGCATAGGATTAAGATTCTTGTTAAAAATCTTAAATACTCTTAGATTACACTGAATTTACCTTAGCAACATGAATAACAGGAGTATATCAAGGCTTTAGATAGCTCAGCAGCCTAGGTTTTCTCTAACCAGCTGAGCAAGAAATCTTTCTCTATTCCTAAGGCTTCATGGGGAGCCAAAATTCAGGCACAGTGGCCCAGGCCCTAGACAAATCTCAAGACGGGTTCTATGATGGGTTTCCTGCTAGTTATGATGGTTTGCTTGTTGCTCAGCATTCTGAGAATTTTAATAAATAAATCTTACTTAAAAGATTCCTTAACAGCTAAATAACTGTTTATGGGTGAATGAACTCATTTCCTTTTCTTTCTTTCTTTCTTTTTTTTTTTTTTTGTGTGTGTTACAAGGGATTGAATTCAGGACCTTGCATTTGTCAGGCAAGCATTTATTCTACTGATCTATCTTCTTGGCCCATGAACTCATTTTTAGATGATGAAAATTCTAATACTTTGACACCAGCAAAATTATTTTGATTAAAAGAAAATTAAATAAGCAATACAAGTATAACTACAGCACATACACCAATTTACTCAAATATTGTCTTACAGTTTCTTTTTCCTTATTTCTTTCTGGGTCTTTTGTTTGTTTGTCTGTTTTTGAAACAGAGTTTTGCTGTGTAGCACACATCAGTTTTGAACTGGTTTATGTAGCCCAGACTGACCTTGAACTAATGGAGATACTCCTGACTCAACTTCGTGAGTGCTAGGATTACAGGCATGCACCTTCAAACATTTTCTTTAAATTTTTTTCTGTTTTTGTTTTGTTTTGTTTTTATTAATTTTATTGAGAAACAGATAGCAATGAGACAGTTTCAAAACCGATTAATAGGACAGT
>NDGN011467470.1:0-11470 GCA_002564285.1 Tympanoctomys barrerae
TTTATTTTTTTTATTTTATTCCTTTATTTTTTTAATCTTTTATTAATTTTAATGAGAAAAAAGATAAAGTAGCAATGAAACAGTTTCAAAACAGGTTAGTATAACAGTTACAATGATTAATACCTTGCATATTGCTGTCTTCATAATACTTATTCAGAGGACAAGATGTAGACATGATATCTTGTCTAAACAATATAAATACAAACTTTTCTTCTTATTGAACTAAGAGAAAGTAGCCATATATCTATCCTAACTATTATATATATATATATATTTTTTTTTTTTCACTACAAAATGGTCCTTTATTTATATCCCCCTTTTCTGTTTTGTTTTGCAGTTGTGGTATACATGGGGTGTTCCATTGCAGTTAGAGAAGCTGTATTTGGAGAAGTCCAGGCAAAACCATACATTTATTTAAACAAGATGATTAAGGCAGTAGTCCTAAGAATCTCCATCAAGTTTTTGAAAATGGCAGTTAGTGGGTAAAATCTCACCCTGACTAAGTCTATATGCTGATATCTGTGAACCAAGCAACTACACTGAGGATAGCAATGTGTAGTACTAAAGCCATGCTTGGAATACCTGTCATTTTGGTCTTCTAAATGCATACTGCTCATAATGTCATTTCAATTATTGCTATAGTCTCTGTAAAGTCATTTTTTTAAAAAAAAGGTAAAAAAAGAAAACAAGACACACACACACACACACACACACACAAAAGATGTCATAGGATTGTCCTGCCTCCAGGCCTATTAACCAGTAAAAATTCTTGGAAATAAAAGAACAGAAGGGCTCACAGACACCCAAATGCTTCAACTGCATGTTTTGTTGAGCCAAACAAAGACACACAGCGAGAAATAAAAGAAAAGAGGTAAGAGCAGGGAGTCTGTTGGGGATAGGGTACCAGAAGTGACGAATGCCCTCACCACCCGAATCCTATAATATTCCCATTTGTGTCTTCTGTGTCTCTCTCAGTTACACCTGCCATCCTTACTGAAGTTATGATTATAATGACCAGGGTTGTGTGGAACAGAGAAAATGCCTTCTTTGTTCTCTTGGAGTCATTCGGAGGCAGGGCCTAACTGCTGTAGCTTCCACCTTCCCTGGTGAACAGCCATTCTCTGCCCACTGAGCTGCTCACTAATGGACCATGATGTATACCGCAAGTTAGTGGCTGATGTGGTGATGATATTGTCATTAACCTGGCGATGGTATGCTCTGCACTACGACTGGTTCTTTCTAAGTTTCTGTTTCTACCTATAAGTGATACTCCTGTTTATTGCATTCCTTTCTAAATTATATATTCTATTTATTCTCTCCACTCATAAAGATCCACATAAGTTACTAATCTACATTCTATTTGTACTTAATACATCTTATGAATACTGCTTATCTGGCAGACCAGTTAGTTGTGTTATCTATTCTTAATGCTTCTTGTAATTTCATTCATCACATTTCTTTTTCTTGTTTTCTATGTAGCAGAATTAAGTATTTTTTTAAAAATGTATTTGGTTGTTACAGGGTCTTACTAGGCAGCTCGGATTCATGGTGATCCTCCTGCTTTCAGCTTCTCCAGTGCTGGGATTACAGGCTTGCACCACTAAGCCTGGACTCTGTGGCCAGTTCAGCCTGCCCTGGGGGTGGAGCTGGCACAGCATGTGGTGCCAGGGATTGAACAGTGGTCCCTGTGCTTGCCTACACTTGCCTAAGCAGGTGCTTTAGTCCACTGAGCTATCTCACTAGCCCTAGAATTGCATATTCTTGAAGAACATTGAAAACACATTGCAGCTCCCACAGGAAGAAAGTAGGAAAGAAAACTTAAGGCTGAGGTTTCTTATTTCAGCTTCAACCTAAGTAGCCGTGAATACTACTTTCAATTTTTTGTAAATTCTGTGGGATAGCTTGTGTGACAAATGTTTTGCAGTGGTGGTAAAAGAAAGACTGTAAAAGCCAACACTGAACAAGTGTACTTACTTTATTATTTAACATCTAGATCTGATTAGGAATTCCATAAATATAAAAGAAATTGTAAAATGTAGACATAGAACATTGGTGAGATTGAAAAGAAAATTCCTACTGAGATTGCAGGTAATATCTGAGTGCATTATTTCAAACCCTGTAATTCAGGCACACACTCTTGATGGAAATCATAATGGTGGGAATTCACTGAAAATCAGGTTTCGTGCTTGATGATAGCAAAATAAAACATCTCCACAGGTGAGAGAATGTTTAAATAAAATGTTATCCAAGATTATATTAGCCATTTCATTTATTCATCAAACTAAATCCATGTTCTGTCTTTCTAATAAATACTACTTAGGTGTTAGATACTGTTCCGAAAGCTAATGAAGCGAAGACGCCTAAGTGTCAGTGCTCATTCTGGAATAATTCACACTGGTAAAAAGAGTAAAAATTCAACTCTTTCAAAGGGGTGTTGTCCAGAGATGTACAGGAGGAGTGGGGTGCAGGAGGACTAGAAAGAAAGCATGGGCAAGCTGAAGAGAGAAAGAATTAAAGGAGGTGAGAGAAACATTGGGAGGAGGACAGAAGAAAAAGCTAGCTGTGGGCAGAAGGAATAGCTTTCTTCAGGGCATAAAAGAGGAGGAGGGGGGAGATTCCACTTGGAGAGTCATCAGGAGATGAGACCTAAATGTATCTGACCTTGAGTGGCGTTTATGTTGTGAAATGCAAGTCAGAATTAATTCTGAGGTGGAAGGAGAGAGCTTGAGGAATTTTAAGTATAAAAATGTTGCGATCTTATCTGTCACTGAAAAGATAACTTGGAAGAAGAGAGAAAGGAAGGGGTACAAGACCGTGACAACAGTTCAAATAGGAAGGCCAGGGCCACAACCCCCAAATTCTGTTGTGTAAGCAGATAAAGGCCTAATGCTCCAGTTATTTGGAGAGCTATAGAGGATTATATCATACCTTTCAATGTTTAAATAGTATTTCTAAGTCTTCACATTGTCACTGACAAATATAAAGTATTGACTAATATTATACATATCTATAAAATGTCTTTGGCTTACCCTTCATTTCTGTAAGGTATGTGTTTATGTTTTTTTATGTCACTTATTATATCAGAAAGATTTTTTCACAAGCTTAGATAAACTTTAAGTCTGATGAAAGTTACTTTTCCTTCTTAGCAAAGTCTCCCCTGACTCAGGGGCTGGGGGCTGGGATGTTCCTCCTTGAACTCTTAAGTCACTAAATTGTGTCATTTCCTTCATCTTTTGGCTTGATTTGCAGAACAGATAGAAGTTAGTCTTGTGTGATCTCTCATTTGACTGTGAGATCGACACTCCTTAGATGATCATGAAGGAGATACTAGATTTGGACTTCACTGTCCATTCTGCCACAGATTTTTCAATCACCTCGCTGGCCTGGCCACAGTCTTTTTCTTTCATGACGTGAGGACAAATGTTGAGTCAAGTCCTCTGTGCCACAAACACTTGAGGACACCCGTCTACAGGATTTCTTCAGACCTGCAGCTGCAGCTGTTCCTCTTGCTTAGTGGATGCCTTAACCTCTGCTCTCTCCTCAGCCAGAGGATTTGCTACCTGTGGAGAAGCAGGAGGCTTCCTGGATTGCAAAAGTTCAGGGGAACTTGACTTCCTTGTCCTTTTTGTGTGAGCACCTCCCTTTTCTTTCTCAACTAAGAGCTCCAGGTCATATAAGAGCCATGTGCCTCTTACCATTTTTCTACTATAGCATCTTTGTTCTCTGCCAAATTATTATTTCAAGGAATTTAACTGCCTTCTGAACCATTTAAAATTTAATTTTAATTTAATAATTTACTAGTCACTTCTTTTTTAATACATTTTTTATTTTGCACATAACATTTTCTATTAGGAAGAACATCTCTTGTCTCCCAGGGAAAATTCCTCCCATCAAATTGAAAATGCTTTACCGAAACATTGCTTCTACAAGACAAACTCCTAGTGCTCAAGTTATTCTCTAGTCACTTCTTAAAAATATATAGGTGTATATGACTAAAATTGTATCTATCTCTATACCCAGATATAAGGCTGATCTGTTGTTTTGTGTACAAACAAAAGGAAAACTGACAACTTTTTTTTTTTAATTCACAAAATATTTAGGTTGAAGCTACCCTTTCACAAATCTCAACAAAACCAAGAAGACAGACAAGTAATTCTATTCTCATATTTGGGTCAGAAGTAATTTGGCAAAAATGTGAGCGATTGTTTGCAATGAGTAAATTCTTAATATTTAAATGAATCTTGCAAAACTCTTTTTAGTATATTGATCCTCACAGTGGCAGTGTAGGAGAGGAGGCGTTAGAATTGATCAGACTTCAGCTGCATCACAGGCTAGTGGAGGAACTCAGGTCTGTAATGTGGGCAGGTGTGTAACGGCTTAGCACTGCTGCCCAATTTGCTCAATGCTTTTATACGATTTCATTGTACACTAAACAAAGTTAGGCTCATAAAGAGTATCAGACAGCCCATTATTAGGATGACTTTGCTTTTTAGATAAAGAAACTAATAAATTGAAGAACCAGAAAGTGTTTACAGCTCTCGGGCTTCTTCTCTGAGAACCACCATAATATTTAAAATTTTGTCAAGAATCCAACTAGCGCATTAATTGAGCTTAGAACTATATGATGGCTTTCTTTACTCTGGGCATTTTGGCCAGTGGAAAACGTTTTAAAATAAATTCAGGTGGAATTCATTATGGAAAATACATTATGGTACTACAATATTCATTTTTCTTCCTATTTTCAAGAAAATTAAAATATTTTCGTGGGTGTACCAATGTGTTGTAAGCCCCAAGTACTAAGCCCAGTGTGCCTAATGCTTTCATCAGAAAAACAAAAACTCTGCTGTATATGGTCACAGACTTACTAAAACAGGGACTCTCTCCTCCCTGCGTCTGCCCTGTAGGCCCAAGGTCGTCCAGCCAGCTCCGCAGCGGCTCCCAGGCTGAACTCTGGTTAGCTTCTGAAACAATTCAGCTGGGAAACCTGCCAAGCCCTCCCGCTCCACTCTATGTGAGTGCGGTGGGATTTTACAAATTTAAAAGCCCATGATTAAAAAGTTAACATTTTAAAACACAGAAAACTCAACAATTCTTCTCCATTAGACAATAAAATCTAAGATTAATAGCATACAAATGTGTAGTCCTTTGTCCTGTCCCCCCCCAACGTAGTATCTATTTTAAGTGTTTCCAATCACCTCCAAGTCAGTGTCTGTAATCAGAAAAGAAAGGGGCCCTGAATCAGGTATTTTAAATGAGTGGGCTTCTCAGGCTAATGCTGGTGAGGAGGAGATGTGTTCTCCTGAAATTTCTGTTACATTTCCTGCATAGAATTTGAGTTTCATTCTGAGGGCTTCACAGAATTCATAGAAATTCAGGGCTTGTACTGCAGAAAATCGTAAAATAGCTGGAAAATCTTCAAGAAACAAAGCTAAATAAACATGTCACTGGCCGGCAATCTCAGGATAAGCCTGTCCTGCTTTACTGGGCAGTGTTTGTTGTGGTGAACGACCATCGGAGCTTCATCTGAGCTTCCTCAGACAGGAAGGTTTATGAACGCAGCGGATAGAAGCTCATGGGAACATGCCTTCCGCAACCTTTTCCCTGTTAACTTTCCTTCATTGCTGGGAGTTTCGTCCTGAGCGGTATAAAGTGCGCCTGTGAAGCACAGAACCATGCGGATCTTCCCTGCTAAAGTAGTACACAGAACTGTATGTCCAAAACAACCACATCCTTAGGATGACACAATAATCGTGATGCATAAAAAGTGCACTTCAAGCTGAGAGAAATATATTAGCATGGATGTAAATTTCAGCATCTTCATCTCAGACCCGGAAACTGATTTCAAATTGAAGTCGTTCACATTAATCATTCATCGATGTGCCAGCTGAAAGCTTCTGACTTTGTCATCCCTTAAAAAGTTTTAATTATAAAATTAGTCAGTGAAAGCCTTCAAGTATGGGACAGCAAGGTTTATTGCCGTTATTTACTACAATTTTAGCATGGTCATTTGGGGTTTGCCTTTGAAAAGTAATTAAATGAATGAGTGTTCTCTGAAAGAGTATGGTTAAATTTTGTTTCAGATGGATTCTGCTTATCATCAGCTTCAAGCTAAGGAAACAGAACTGTTTATGTTCTGTTTAACTTAGATTTATTAAACTTTTAAAGACTTTGCTTGGGAAGAAACTGTGCCTGCCCTTCCCAAAGATTTACTCCTGTATGTTCAAACAACATTAATTAATGTCTTCAAGAGCAGGCACAGCTGCGTTAGGAAGAATAGGTGCTGAGAGTTCAGAAAGAAAGAAGGGGGGAAGGTAGGAGCTAAGGAAGGGAAAGGGGAGAGGAGAAAAGGGGGTGAAGAAGGAAAGACAGAAATGAAAGAACACAGCAATGCAACAAATTGATTAGGGACAAGAATTAGGGGATCTGATGCCTGCGTTTGCATGTCAGCTCCTGTCATAGCAAATAAATAAATAAATAAATAAATAAATAAACAAGTAATCTCCTTTTGAGATTACTTCTCTTTCTCTCAGTGTCTCATATTTAGCACTGGAATAATAATCCTGAGATCAAGTGGGTTTATGCATATTAGTGTTTAGGATCATGCCTGACATTTAGTTAAGTCCACTATAAAAACTAGTTATTATCAGACTATCATTGCTGCCAAGAAACTAATAGTGTAGTAGGAAAAGTGCAATAAAATGAAGTGCAAGAAATACAGTGACATAAATCTGATCAAAATTGAAGAGGGAACTCAGATATCAGGCCGGAAGGAAAATTGCAGTGGTGGTTAGGAAAAGGGGACAAGCCACAACAAAATCAAGGCTGCAGAGTAACACAAAGAAAGTGAAATTAATTCTGATAAGGTAGGTCAGGCAAAACTTAAAAGACTAGGTTACCTTGATGCATATAAAGAATTTTAGAAAGCATGAAGATGAAGACATCAGCAGTGACCTGGAGTCATGAAGACTTGAGGTAACTTTTTAAAAATCATGCTGCTTACATGATACTAGGGAGAGAGAATCCTTAAGTTTACAGAGATAATTAGAGAAAGAAAGATCGGCATCAAGCTATCCAGGGCTTGCCTGCACAAAGTCTACCACATGTGCTCTAAGAAGCTATTTAAGGATTTCCACAGAAAGGAATTTGTCAGAAAGGATTGAACACTTTCGATTGTGGAACAGTATAATCACATACATCCAACGTGCAAGTCTAGGAATGCTAAGCAACTGTGAAAGAAAGGAACATGGCCAAAGTTGCTTGAGAGGCAGCCAACAAATCTCCACTCTCTAGAGACAGGAACTGCAATATTCCCCTAAAGAAAGGGGTGCCACTGTCCCTTCTCTGCCGCAACCCCATCTCCTCTTCTCTGATATTTTGGAGCCAGACATCCTTGCCTCCCCTGCTGTCTGAGGCATACTGCTTGGAAATTTAGCTTATACATTTCACGTTGTAGTCACCATGGTGCATTTATTTGAGGTATATGCCTCACTGTCTTTGAAATATGTAACTGAGATATTTAAATTGAAATCAAGTCTGGGATCCAGAATTACTCAATACAACAAAATTAGTTACAAAGCCTATTTCTTCCAGACTTCAATCAAAGCAATTTAGTAGCTCTGGTACAAAATGTTCTATTAGGTATTACTTATTGCCTAGGCTTTGAGTAATGTATTACTATGAGACTCTGTGGAGGAGAGAAATCTGTGTTCTAAGTCTTTTTTATTATCTCTTCAAATACTCCGTGGTTAGAAAATACCATCGATCTTGCAAACCATGTTAAAGGCTTCTTATCCTTTTATGGAGAAAAGTGTCTGCAGTAATTACTCACTGTGTAATAGGAATTTGAATGTTTTTTCACTTTAATGTTATTTTGTACCTTTCTCTTTTAGATTTGAATTACTTTGAATTCAGAAATAGTGAGATGTATTTCATACATATTCAAATTTATTGTAAATACTTTGAATAGACCATTATTAATGTTATCGTAGATATCATCCTTGATATACATGAAGTAGTGACCTTCTTCTTCAAAAATTTCACCATGAAATTAATTGTAAGAAAAAACTGCTTTAGACAATTTGAATATGATAGTAATTATTTTTATTTCTTAGGTTTTTTGTTTTGTTTTTTGTTTGGAGTACCAGGGATTGAACTCATGGCCCTGTGCTTACCAGGCAGGCACTTATTCTACTGAGCTAACTCTCAGGCCTGTACTAAATTTTTTCTTTTTTTGTACTAATTTTTATATTGCGCAGGGAATACAGCTCAGCAGCATAAGTACATGCCTGGGAAGTGCAAGGTTCTGAATTTGATTCCTAGTATCTCCCTAAATTTCTTTTGTATTAATGGACATATGTAAAATTAACTTCTGTCTACACTAAGAAGACATATAATCAGTTAAGAGATGAAACCCTGTCATTCATAACTAAGACCTAACATTCCTTGCATGTTGATTTTGTGACTTTCTTTTCAAAAGATTTATTTTATAAGAACGATCAGAATAAAACGTGTCATTTTAAATTATAATCATTTTGACCTAAATTTTCACAATTATTTGCTATTTGAACACTATTTAAATATTTATACTAGTGCCTTCTCTGCAATATAACTTTTATTAACTTCTAGTTAGGAAGAAAAGTTAAGATATTGGTTTATTTTTAAGCATTGTTGGAGATATATTTTAAATATTAGAATATGAAAATTTGTTTTAGTGTAATTTAGTAATTGATACAATTTACAATAAATTCAAATTTGTGTATTCTATTTTGTATTTAATTTTATTTCTCATGTATGTGAGAATTGGCTAATATTAAATATTTACATACATTATCATATAATTTCTTAACAAATTTGAGTATTTTGTCAAGTGAATTATGAAATAAATAATCCATTAAGTGAGACACATTTCTACTTCAAGTGCGTGTTGGCTATGCTAGTTGTGAGTGTGGATGAAAATTCTGTGAGGACGTATTAACCATAAGCAGTCCGCGGTGGTTTTCATGAGTGGGTTGGAGACGAGGGCCCAAGAATCTGTGTTGTTCACAAGTACGCTTCCCCATAAGTCATACAGCCACAATCAATCCACCAAATCCACAGTTAGGAGCTTATGGTCTCAGATTCCAGTTCTCGTTTAAAACACAGTCTTCTTGATTTTATTTTAATGGCTTCTAAATAAAGCATATTTATTAAATATTTTCATTTACATGTTTTGCTCTTTTTCAAAACTGCATTAATTTCCTTTATCCATCAGAAATCTTGGTACAAAATTCATTAATGCTTTTTTCTCAAGGAACAGTTACCATAGATGTTTTCCCCTCTAGATTTTCTCTTAAAATGGGAATAGTGTTAGTTGTCAATCTGTTCTGATATCTTCTCAGAAATCCATGAATATTTAGAATCAATTTCTGATGACTGACTTGTTTCATACAATAGATTGCAACTAAAATCTGGCTTGGAATGCAATCGTGTAGAAAAGTGCTATTTTTCTATGAATAAACTAGGCTTGGTACCCTTCTGATGTGAGGGGAAACTACATGCTCACTCAGTAGGATGTAAACTCATTCTCATTTACAAATATTTTAAATGGATAAATTCTATAGTTGTGGAGTGTGCAATTGAAGACAGTGTGACAATGCATGTGGTACAAAATAACTGTCCATTTATATCCAAGAGGGAATTANAGTGTTCAACATAGAACAGATCATGTGGCAAATCTCAGTGCGTCGAATCTCAGTAGACTAATAGAATAGCTTTTTTTTTTTTTTTTTCCAGAACTGGGGATTAAACTCAGGCCCTTGTGATTGCCAGGGAAGCATTTATTCCATGAGCCATCTCCCCAACCCCCTAGATTTCTTGATTACACTATACATCAACTCTCAATTAGGGACCATCAGGGAATTCTATTGTCAGAGATCTGGGCTGATGTAGGACTGCTACTCTTGTCTGTTACAAGTCAGTACAACAAAGGAGGGAGCTCTGCAGAGATTCCGATGGCAATTAAATACATTCCCAAAGAAGTGGAGCATGTCAGTTTCATTTATATTTCAATGTCCAAAGCAAGTCGTGTGACCTCACACACCTCGGCAGGCAGAAAGCTGTCTGTGTCACAGGAAACAGGAAAGCTGGAATGTCACCCATCTTCTCTAGTCACAACCAGGAGATGTGTGTTTTCCAAATACTGGTAAATTTTCTTTTTCCTCTTGTGGATTTATTCTGGTTTGTTCAAATAATTGGAGACAGTGTTAACCTCATGTTTTTCATGAAATCTTTCTCATCTATGTATCCTTGATAATATGTTAATCAGGGTTAAATTTTGTAGTTACAAAATGTTGTATTTATAAAAGTATGTGATGCTTAGATCACCGAATTATGGTCAGCTAAGAGTAGTTTCTAAAATACAGTTTTTGATATAGCACTTCTTGGATATACCACTCATTCGTATTCATTGAAAAACAAATGAGAATTCTTACTTAACCAGAGAATTTGGGTACAGCGGGAACTCCAATTCCTCCCGTGCTGATTAACTGACATCTGAATATAGTTTTACTTTCAGAAATGAAACAGATGGTTTTATATGCTATAAATACATATTTTCACTTTAATCCCCACTCTAATTAAATGAAAAGAATTTTCATTATTCCCTTCTGGTGTATACATATATAGCTGGTATATGCATATGTACATGCTGAAGCAATGTGTGTGTGTGTGCGTGTGTGTGTGTGTGTGTGCATGTGTGTGTGTAATTTTCTTAGAATGAGAGGGACACTTACAAAATCATATTCTATCTTCTACAGATAAAGGTATAACAAAATATCAGAACATAATCATATAACAAGGAAAGAAAAATTTCTAGCAAGTTAACAAACTTTTTTCTTCATACGTCAGTTTAGAAAGGCAAGAGTTAGAACCTATGTATTCAAATAAGGAACACTCAGTAAGTAAGCCTATCTTTGTATGCCATAAGCTTACTTGATATTCACAAAACACATGTCGTACCAAAGAGTTCTAGATTTAGCACAAGTAATTAGGCTCTATTGATAAATGCTAGAAGTCTAAAACACTGATTAAATAGTTAATTCTTAGCAAACAGGTGAAATAGAAACACAATTTAACCCATCAAGTCCTTTCACTGTGGTTGTCAGCAAGTGTCTGTTTCTCTTCCAGTTATAAAATAAATCCATGGCTTTTCCATATGTAGTTATAACAGTAGTTGTCAAGATACTTTTTTGCCCACCCAGATGTTTGTTTCTCACCAGCGCCACTGAAAAGTTCTCACTTAGACTCTTCAGTCCAGTCCAAGTGAAATGTGCTGTTCAATATTGAATATTTCCTATGCATCATAAATTTGAGAGACAATAGGTTAAACTGCTGGCTAAAAAAAGATTTTAAACTTATCATTTTAGAAACAAAATTAGCTATTGTTTAAAAAATATTTATTTCTTTACTTATTTATGTATTTGGTACAGTGTCT
>NDGN011467471.1:0-17086 GCA_002564285.1 Tympanoctomys barrerae
CAGCTACTTTTTCTTAATTCAATGGGAAGAAAGATTTGTACTAATAGTGTTTGGACAGGATATTATGTCTGCAACTTGTACTATGAATAACCACTACAAAGACAACAATATACAATGTATTAATTATTGAAACTGTTCTATTAATCAGTATTGAAACTGTCTCATTGATATTTGTTCCCTAAAATTAATAAAATAACTCTAAAAAAATAAAATTGGTGGCAAAATAAGGTATTTCCATGACAAGAAGCACCTCAGGAAATTCGTCATTGGCATTACAAAAATTTTCCAGGATATCCTAGAAAAAGATAATGAGGCCCACAACGTCAACAAATCAGAAAGAATGAATATAGTTAGTGGAATGAGCAGATAAACAAAAGGGGAAATATGAGGAAATCAGCAACAGGAAAATAACGCAATGATGGAGCGGGGGAGATAGCTCAGTAGAAGTCTTTGTCTGGCAAGCACAAGGGCCTGTGTTCAATCCCCAGTTCTGGACAAAAAACAAACAAACAAACAAACAAACAAACAAAAACCCCAACACAATGACAGGAATAAGTCACTGATAGTAATAACTATTACAATGATTGGTCTCGGGTCCTCAGTTAAGACATAGGTTGGAAAAATGAATCAAGAAAAAGACTGACAGGGGCCGGGAAGATAGCTCAGTAGAATAAGTGCTTGCCTGGCAGGTGCAAAGGCCTAAGTTCAATCCTCAGCTCTGAAAAAAAAAAAAAAAAAGAAAAAGAAAAAGAAAGAAAACAAAGAGCAAACTCCGTAACTACTAAAGAAAAAGACTGACAATATGCAAAATACAAAAATGTACTTAGTTCAAAAAGATACACATTAAAAATCAAAGGATAGAAAATAATATTCCATGCAATTCCAATCCAGAAAAAAAGCAGACTCTGTCATCCTCATTTTAGACAAAGTAGATTTCAAGCTAAGATTGATCAGAAGAGGCAAAGAAGGTCACTACATATTATTTAAGGAAACAATTCATATAACCATATACACATCAAATACTGGTATAGCCAGCTTCATAAAACAAACACCAATGGACATGGAAAATCAGATACATTCCAAACAATAGCAATGGCAGACCTCAGTACCTCTCTGTAACAAATGAACACATCAATTAGACAAAAAAATTCAATAAGAAAATATCACAGTTGAAACAAACCTTAAACAAATGGACTTAATAGATATCTACAGTGCTCCCTCCAACAACACAGATTTTCTCCAAAATAGACCACATCCTAGACATTAAAGCATGCTTATGCAAATACAAAAGAATCAAAATTATTCCATGCATATGGTCAGATCATAATGTAATAAAACTGGAAATCAATGGCAAAGAAACTGCATAAATGCTTCAAACATGTTTAATTCAATCAATAATCTCTTGAATAATCAACAGGTCACAGATGAAATTAAACAAGAGGCTAAGTGCCTCAGTGGTCTAAGTGCCTGCGTGGAAAGAGCAATGGCCTGGGTTCAATCCCTGGTACTGCAGGCTATGCCTGCCCTTGAACTTTGAGTGTACTGTGGCTGCCACTGAAAACAGGCATGGTGGCACATGCCTGTGCTTGCAGCACTGTGGATGCTGAGACAAGAGGATCACTAAGAGTCTGAGCTACATAGTGAGACCCTCTACCAAATAAATAAATAAGTAAATAAATCATTAAAAATAAGTAATAGAGTTTTAAATTTTTTTTTAAAGAAATGAGACAGTTTCTACAATCAAATGATAATGCAGAGCCACATAAGAGAGCCTATGGGGTATAATGAAAGCATACTGAAGAGGAAAGTTCATAGAAGTGAATTCTCAAATCAGTAAAACAGAATGACGCCAATTAAATAACCTAAGGATTCACCTTCAGATCCTAGAAAAACTAGAACTTCCAAACCCAAAGCTAATACAAAGAAAAGAAATGATAAACATTAGGTCAGAAATTAATGAAATTGAGACCAACCCCCCACCGAAAAACAAAGAATCAATGAACCAAAAAGTTGTTTCTCTGAAATGTTAAACAAAATATACAAACCCCAAGCACAGAGACGAGAACCTTTTAGAGATGAGTGCCCGAACTGCAACCTCAAACCCACTGAATTATCACAAAGTGCCAGCCCTTCAATTAAACCCTGTTATAGTTTGGGTTTTTTTAAAAGACAATAATATAACACAGAACAATTTTATATTATTTTATAAGGAAACACCCAAGAATCATATATAAAAAGTGCAGGAAATCTATTCACACACTAAACATTAAAGAATACAGCCAAGGATCTGGATCTTAATACCCTGCATGAAAATGTAGAGCTCGAAACAATGCCTCTCAGTGGTCCCACAAGTCCACCTGGAGGGCCAGACCCCATGACAAAGTCTCATGCAGGCCTGATTCACAGATCTGGGCTAGAAGGGCCCAGCGGTCAGTAGTGGAAGCTAGGAAGTCTATGCCAGTGGGATGAATGATCTGTGACAGCAATTTGAGGGATCTGAACTGGAGCCAGAAAGCATTGCTCAAGGTAAGCACCAGAGCTCCCCCAAAAGTACCACAGCCATCTTCAGCAACCAGGTCCTCCAGCGATGAGGAAAGCTGAGTTCCCATCAGGAGAGCCAATGCAACACGCTTCTCCATGAGGCTGAGCAGGGCACTATCTTCCCCTCTGGAGCCAGGAAACGATACTCGAGATGAGGACCAGAGCTCCTCCAGAGTTCATTAGGAAAGCCAGCATGACAAGGTCCTCCAGCAGAACAGCAGAAGAGAACTAGGAGCTTCCAGCAGCTCCAGAAGCTTCTCTGAACAGCATCCTAACAGTGTTTTGGCAGCTTCTCCTGTTCTGTCTTTTACACTGCTGGATGACACTCAGGTGGGCTTCCCACACACAGCAACAAGCTAGTTCAATTCAGCTGGCCATAATAAGTTGAGTACTAGTTAGAAATCCACTACAAACCCAAATATTGAGGTTTTAATTTAAAAGAGAAAAACAAAAACCCTGACTCATACATTATTGCCTTTTGTCTTAAACATATGACATTGCTACCAAAGCTGTGGCACCACTGCCAGAGCTAATCTTACCAAAATAAGGGAAAAGATTAAAACCCATGCAATTAGGCATGAAAAAGGTGAACCCATGAGTTATACTGAAATCCACAAGATGATCAGTAACTACTTTGAGAAACTGTACTCTAAAAAACCAGAAAATTCAGAGGAAATGGATATATTCCTAGTCACATATAAATTACCAAAGCTGAATCAAGATGAAGATACATGCAGAAAAGTCCTGAGTAAGCCAATATCAGTAAGGAAAATTTAAGAATAAAAATAGCATCAACAAATTTACCACAGAATTCTATAAGAAGTTTAAGGATTTCACACCGATACTCCTTAAATTCTATACAGAAATCATAAGGGAAGCAGTACTTCCTAAGTCATTTCTGGGAGCTACCATTACTCTGATTCCAAAACCAGCAAAGGAGCCAACTAAAGAACTTCAAGGAAATCTCCTTAATTAACTTAGATGCTAAAATTCTCAGAAAGATACTCACAAACAGAATGCTGCAAATCATCTAAACATTACATACATCATGACCAAGTAGGATTCATTTTGGGAATGCTGGGATGGTTCAACATACACAAATCAGTAACTGTAATACACCACATAAACCAAAGCCAGGGGTAAAATGATCATCTCAATAGATGCAGAAAAAACATTTGACAAAAATCCACCACTCATTTTTAATAAAAGCTCTGAAGGAAATAGGAATAGAAGGTCTTTATCTCAACATGATCAAAGCCCTTTATGAGAAACCAACTGCCAACATCATCCTAAGAAAAGTTGAAAGCTTTCCCTCAAAAATCAAGAACAAGATAAAGATGTACACTATCACCACTTCTGTATAATACAATTCATCAGGCATTGCTAAAGCAATAAAATAAGAGCAAAAGGAAGCATAAGGATAGGGAAGGAAAATTATGCCATTGTTATTTGCTGATGAAATTACTTTCTATGAAGAAGACCCCAAAATCTACACCAAAGCACTCTCAGAACTAGTGTATCAGGATATAAAGCCAATGCCCCAAAATTCAACAGTATTTCTACACACTAATCACAAACTCACTAAGTGGGAAACTGAGAAAACAGCTCTTTACAACAGCATCAAGAAAAATGAAGCAGTTGGAATTAACCTAAGCAAGAAAGTGAAGGATGTCTACAATCAAAACTATAGTACTCTGAAAAATGAGATTGAAGAAGATATCAAAAAATAGAAAAATATCTCCATGTTTATAGAGCACAATTTATAATGGTTAAATCTTGGAAAACAGTGTATATAACTATCAACAGATGAGTGGATAAAAAATATGATGTTTATGCTAACTGGCCTACAACTCTGCCATAAAAGGATACATTTGAGTCATTTGTAGGAAAATAGATCCACCTAGAGATCATAATGTTAAGTGAAGTAACTCAGACACACAAACTTAAATGTCACTTGGTGACTTTTATTTGAAAAATTCAATAAAGATAGTATAAAATAAAAGACAGATAATAGGAGAAAAGAGAACCAAAGGTATTGTAATTCAGAGCAGACAATGTTTTTTGATACATTCTTTTTTATTTTTTAATTTTTTTAAATTAATTTTATTGAAAAACAAATAGCAATGAGAGTTTCAAAATTGATTAACAAGACAGTTTTAATAGTTTATACATTGCATATTGTCTTTGTAGTAGTTATTCATAGTACAAGATGGATATGATAGATCTTGCATACATGAAATCCTGTCCAAACACTATTAGTACCAATCTTTCTTCACATTGAATTAAGAGAAAGTAGCTGTATATCTATCCTATTTTGTATATACAGATACAAAATGGTCCTTCATTTGCCTCCCCTTTTTTTGTTTAGTTTTGTCAGACCTGGGTATTTCATTGTCATTTAAATATTGTAGATACATGAATTTAGCAAAGTAATCCAATATAGTCCAATAGTCCATAATAGTAGTGGATTATCCATAGGATTGGCAATGTCAGAAATTGTTGACTTGAGCCCTTTACAGCTCAACCTATTAATATGGTTTTACTTTTCATACCTCATTATTATAGTTTTCTGCTGATGGTTAAGACCAAGATAAAAAATACCTATATATCAAGAAATGAGACAATGTGTTTAAAAGTTTACCTTGACTTATTACAGCTAGCTTACATGTTTTAAATGTTCTTTGCCCCATTATTCTGGTTTTCAATCCATGTACATGGTAATTAACTTTATATAATTAACTTTAAATGAAGCTGATGTGGAAAATATAAAAGGAGATGGGTGAGGGGGGAGAAGGAGAAAATTGAAATGTGTTACTTACATGTACCAATTCCCTACAGTGAATGTAATCATTATGTACTGCAAACATTTACTAACAAATGTGTGTGGGGGGAAACAACATTTCCATAAATCCCTATAACATATGAGGATGTTTATTGTTTCCTACTGGAATCTTTAACCTCTGGGAGATAGGCAGGCATCATAATCTGTATTTTTCAAACATCAAATTTGAGGCTCACAGAAAATACATGATCAGGGCCTGCCAAATAGCTCAGCGGAATAAAGCACCTGCTTAGGCAGATGCAGGGGCCAGGAGTTCTATCCCCAGGGCTGCTGTGCTGGCCCCGCCCCTGGGGTGCACTGAGAGGGTGATGGAGACTGGGCGTGGTGGCATGCATGTGTAATCCCAGCACTAGGGAGGCTGTAAATAGCAGGATCATGATGAGCATGATCTACACAGTGAGACCCTGTGGACCCTATAGACCCTGTCCTAAAATACCAAAATAAATAAATAAATAAAAATACATGGTCAATTGGTCAATCTTTTATTGTATAGCTACAGAAAAATATTGATTTATGCTTTACTATTAACAGGACTTGGCTAAGATTAACCGAACTTTAACCATATGCCCATTACCAAAACAAACACATATTACCCTACTTTACAGATGAGAAAACTCTCTACACTCAAGTTGCTACCAAATGGAAAGGTAGTGTTAAAAATACAGAGTTGTAATTTACAGGTGGGTTGGAGAGCTTTGAGCAATTTGTAGCTAACAGGGGAAGCAGAGTTGGAGAGTCAAGAAATTGATCTATGTAAGAGAGTCGATGGAGGGGAGTAGCTTCATGTGGGAGCAGGAAGTCCTATGAATACTTTATTGATCAGAGGAAAAGCGATTAGGAAAGTCTCAAGAATGGGACAGAGTCATAACGTGGAATTTCTCCAGAATGAGAAAACTATTCAGAAAAAAGGAGACTTACTATAGAGGTACTGGAAGGGACTCAAGGATGAAAGGCTCAGCCATCTTGGTTTTAAGAATCTATGTGGTTAGGGCCAGCTGGATAGCTCAGCAGACTAAAGCACCTACTTAGGCAGACTTAAGCGATGTTTGAGACTGGTCATGCATACCTGTAATCCCAGTGCTTGGGAGGCTGACAACAGGAGGATCACTATGAGTCTGGTCTGTGTAGTGAGACCCTATAGGCCCTGTGCTAAATACATTGAAAAAAGAAAAAAATAATATGTGATTGATGTTTTCACTCAAAAATGGAGGGACTATATCCTGGTTTTCCTGAAAGCATAGCTTCTTGCCTTGGGCCATCAAGAACTAAATCAGGTGTCAGACTAACTGAAGTAAAATGAAGAAGAACCAATTATAAAATTAGAATGAGATATAGTGGGGCTAACACATATTTGTCTTTAATATTAAATTATCCATTTGTTTGTGCTTTCCTTTAGAGACTTCCTTATACCTACACATTGACCTTGTTCACTCAATGTTGTAGAAATTTCCCCTGAATTGTGGCAGAGTCATGGGTGGTGTCTTCTGTTATGAGACACCTAAACTGTCTTTATCATCCTCTAAACAGACCACACAAGACTAAGGTTACTTTCTGAAGCACTGAGCCACCAAGCACTTAGTATAATAGAAGATATGGGGCCTCCCAAGTGGAAAGTTTGCAGTCACCTCTATGATGTCTGAGAGACCCATGCACATCCTTCTGCCACCCAGGGCTGTGATCCTTTAGCTCATTACATGAGCATGGAATGCCTCAGGAATTTTGCCTCCATCCTCCTTCCCTTGGCTCTAGTGTATCTGTTCCTTTCACAGGGCCTCACTCACAGGGAAGGATCCCTATGTCCCCGTCTCCAGTCCAGACATCTCTCCCAGACTTCAGGTTCACCTCCCATCTGCTGACTGACCATACCTTCTTGCAGATTCCACTGGGACTTCAAACTCAGTGGACTTAAATAGGCCTGTCATGGTATAATTCACCTCACCCAAACCAGCAGCTAACACATCTGGGATTTGTGCCACTGTTTTTCTGTTTGCATAAGAGCCAGGTGTTTGCTTCTGGTCTCCCTTCTTCCTCCCCGGCACAAGAATTTAATATACTGGACTTCATATACACTAGTGTTCTCTCTTCAGACTAATGCATTCTCTAAAAGACAACTAAAATGAGCTTTTTTAAAATGCAGATTTTATGATGCCATTCATCTAGTGTAAAATTCTCTCCTTGATGTTTGGCACCTATGCCTTTCTCTTCCCATTTTCACTTTCTACTATACTATTTCCTAGTGAAATGATTATACTGACTGGCTGAACTCTTGCCCAACCCCCATGTCTGTTTGTTTAAAGGAAGGCCCAAGAGCTCTCTATGACCAAACCCACTGCAAGCAACTACATCCCAGACAGCCACCTAACCAACCTCTAACCAACACCAAACCCAGTGTAATACTATCTGTATGGTAAAGGACAGACCTCCAAAGACACAAATATTAACAGCTGCTGGGGTTGTACCTGGATTTGTGGAGAATCACCCTAAATTATTATGAGAAAAGATATCAATGTTCCTCCTCTCTATTGGTTTGACCCTTCTCTTCATTTCTTTTAACCCATATCTATGACTCACCCACCTCAGTAGGTAGAGAAGCTCATTTGTAAGCTAGATTTTTCTCCTCCCCATTATTTTTGGCTACTGCATAATCTTGTGTTATTGACGCTCAGCATCTAACTCATCTTTGTTTTTTGAAAAACTAGATTAAAAAAGAAATTTATTTACTTAAAGAAATATTTTATTCATTTGGTATATGGTCTCACTGTGTAGCTCAGACCTGTAGTGATCCTCCTGTCTTAGTCTGCCCAGTGCTGGAATGACAGGTGTGCCACCACACTTGGTTTCAGTGGCCAGCAGGGATCAAACCAGGGTCCTTGTGCTTTCCAGGCAGGCGCTTAGATCACCATGCTATCTCTCCAGCTCAGAAAACTACTCTTTTGAGGACCTTCTTGTCTTTGGAGAGGGACCAGAAAGGGTGGATAACAACACTGGCGTACTCGCTGATTTCTTCTGGGTGTGCTGCTTGATTTGCCTCCGCCTTCACTCCTGAAGTTCCCTTTGCCAACACCTGTCACATATCACCTTTGACCTCTTTAACTTCTGTTATCCTTCAGGTCACAGCCAAGGCAGAGCCTCCTCCTGGAAGCCTTCCTTGGCTTTGGAGGCTGGAGTAAGTATTCTTCTAATGCTGAAATACCTATGGAGAGTGAAAAGTTCTTCCTTCCTCAGCCTATAAACTGCTTAAGGGTGAGTACTTGTTTATTTCAACTGTACCACAGTGCTTAACACAGTACCTGACATAGGATTGATGTTCATAGTGTTTACACTCTGCACACCATGTATCCACAATACCGACCAATTGGTTGAATAATAATGACATCAATGTAGATTCAGTGAGTAAATGAAGCCTTATTTTAGGTTTCCCAAATGCATTATTCTAATATGATGGCAGTTGAGAATTGTTGCATATCTTCTTGTAATCTTTTGTCCCAGAGGCATTTTAATGGAAATTTGAGTCATTCTATTCAAACTTCCTTCCATTTAGTTTACAAAATGACTGCAGCACTTGTCTCATTTGCTCTTTCTATACCACTTTTTGGGGCTTTAACATTTATCCAAACAATCTCATGCCTGCCCAGCCTCAACCACACCAGCTGGACATATTAGAGTGATCACAGTTGCACTTCTGCGATCTGAAATGGCCTTCCTCTTGGAAAGGTTCCCTCCCTTTCTTCCATTTTCACACCACAAGAGCTGGCACATGAAATGCCTGTGAGTTCTTGAAGTGTCCCAGTGTGCTGGCTCCCCATCACCTGCTGGGTCACCTCCCCTTTCCTGCCTGGGTTTCAGCGACATGCCTCCCATCTTAGCACCGACACCCCCCATTTGCTTTCTCCTTAGCCATTGGGTACTTGTGACGGGCTTTCCCTTCTCACATTCCCACACTGCAGAATGCTACTGAAGAAAAGACCAATGAATCCAGGCTGGTCAGTTAAAGTTTTTGTGTACTATCATCATCTGAATCCTTGCAGAACCAAGTAGAATAGAAAGACCATTCTTTTATTTCTCTTGTCATTCACTTTATCAAAGCCCCACAGTTCTTCTAAATATTCTCTCTTCCTGTAAGCCCCCAGTGGAGGACTTCCCTTGGCTGTTTCTTTTCTTTTCTTTTCTTTTTTTTTTTTTTTTGTCCCCTTGGCTTTTAAGAGAACTTTCTCCATACCACCACAAAGGAATAATTTAGGTAGATCTTCTCTTATTCACTTTCTGTTCTAAAATGTTGCTATTGAAAGAAGCAAAATCATGGTGGTGGCATTTTAAAAGGAACAGGTGGAAACTGACCTGCACAGGGTAAGAATAAGTAGGGGAAAGGAAAGGAAGAGGGGCAATGTGAAGATATATAGAGAGTTCAAGTTAGAAAAAGATGGATGGAAAAAGTAGACTTCAAGTGTCCTTTCTTCAAAGATGTTTGCTTAACAGGAAGATCCATAGAGGTGGCATCAGGAGACATTTTTCACTTTTGGCCTCAATTTCTTCCTCATGCAAAGCAAACTGTGGGAACCCACAACCTCTAAGATGCCCTTTAGCCCTAATGTCCTAAGATTAACGAGGTTTTCTGAGTGTTCCAAAGGCTCTCAGTAGGGTGAGAGGACGGGTGATAAAAAGTTGGGAACTGTGTTTGGGCCTTTTGTGGCTGGTACAAGGACAGGGTCCTCCTCTGGCGATTAGTGAACAAGCACTGACAGCACACGGGGCTGACTTCCACGGAGAAGGCATTACCCCGCAGAATGCTGACAGCATCACCTTCGCGCTACCGTGAACTGCTGCGCCGTAGAAGTCTCAAACTCAGTGACCCTGGATTCTACTTGTTGAGACCCCTGGGAAGTGAGTCCTAGGACGAGCTCAGTTTATAGAATTTTCTTAATAAAGGCTGGTGGAATAAATTCTGTGTTTCACAAAGTTGGGCATCACGTGAATTTTTGCAACTCGACTGATGACTTTCCACAGACATACATTTTAATTTCAGAGGTGCTTTATCTTCACTTCTGATTGACTTTTAATTGGCAGTGGCTGCTAACACTGAGAGAGCTCAGTTATTAAAATGGAACCCTGCAGGGAATCCATTTGTAAAGCGATAAATCCTTGTATAGTGTGAATAATCACCCATTAATTGATCTGGTTTGTAAATTTGAATTTTTGTATACTACATTTTTTCCTTGAATGTGTGTACAACTCTAGTCTCTTTATTATAATCTTAGAATTCAAAAAGGTCTAATATATATGACACTTTAAAAAATACAATTCTCTTCTTAGTAACTTCTAGGCTTTTCTGTCTATTAATTCCAATTAGAACATAGGCTGTCTTGAATACTTCTATTTCAATAATTTGTTACCACAACACAATCAGTCTGCTCACTTTCTCTTTAAACACAGTAGAAAAAGTAATTGTCTCTGGGGATCTCTGGGCTGCTTACAGGGTTTAAAATTATATTTGTGCCTCAAGAGTCTCCTTTCTGTGTTCTGCCTTTTACCATTTTGGAAGCCGAAGTCTCAGAGTGGTGAGCTGAACAGTGCTAAGGAAGTGGGGCTAGGACGCCAGCAGGATCCCGATCACCGTGCCTCCTGACTGAAGAATATTCCCTTAGCTCTACAGGACTGTATGCAGAATGCTGCCTGTGACTGACGGGAAACCATGATGAGAAACGGTCACTTGAGTGAGTCTCTGCGGAGACTGCTACAGGTGTCTGTCGGTACGGCTGATTCTAACAAATTTCATCCCCGGCCTATTTTCTGGAAATGAACTCTGTTGCATTAGGCTTTCCATCAGCAAACCCGTGCTTGATAATATTCCATCCTGCTGCTTTGGGTATTATAACAGTTCATGCAGAAAGTACTGGATTAGCCTCATCACAGATGATGATGATGGGGAATATAAATGTGCGCGGAATATTATTACCAATAATTATAGCGGGACTATTTCGCCTGGTGTTCAATCCACGATGCCCATAGCGGAGGTTATGACAAAAAGAATCTCAAACGGTGAGACGATACTTGTTTTTGAAGTAATAATACCACAGGGGTCTTGGGTAACGTTAATTAATGTTTAGCATAACCACAGGAGGGTTTTTTATTTGAGGTTGCTATGGTACTCCCACCCCATTTCGCTTCTGGTCTCTCCCCACCCCTTTCAGATTGAGAGGAATCATTCTCCATAACATGTTTTCTTCTCTTACTCTGTCCTTGGACTTATTAATCCATCATTTTATTTGGCCCTGCTTTTCAAATGTTAGATGTGAGCTGTGATATTTGTCTTGGCTAGCAAAATAAACAGGATGGCAAGATTCCCTTGGAATGCATCTTTTTTCTGTTCTCTCATGTCTCCATGAGAAATTGCGAAGGAGACTGGGTTTCTTCTGGCTCCCTTCCTCTCTGACCACTCCCTCTCCCAGCCTGCGTTTCCACTCTATCCGTAGGGAACACAACAGGGTCCTAAAAGCTGGTTAATTATTTCCCTGTCCAGATGGGTGCAAGAAGCCAGGAAGGGAACGCGGGGATTTATCAGAAAATCGTAAGTGGTGCTAGCTCAGCACAGAAGGCTTTCCACCTAAAGAGAGAGGGTTACACACCAGAAAGAGACAATAACATTAAAAGCAATATTTCTGTCATGAGGCCTTCTCAAAGCTGTGAGACTAACCTGCTTGTTTTTTTTTTTTTCTCCACAGCCCATAAAAGGGCTCACAGCCAGAAAGTACAAATCCCATAGGCTGCTATTATGCTGATGACAGTGAAGAAAGGGGAAAATTGTTTCATTGCTGAATTGCAGATATAATTATGACATTTTATATATTTTGCAGCCTGCACCTAAGAGTTGTACTAATATCTACTATGCCCGATAGCAGGAGAGAAGTTAGCACCTTAATTCAGGGGATGGAGATTCTGATCTTGCTAAGATTGAATCCCCTTGGCTATTTACTAATACTAATTTTGTGGCTAAAAGAACAGTCAGAAGCAGGTGATAATGGCTGCATCTTTTACAGGACCAGCTGATTCATACAAATCATTTGTACCAGCGCGGGGAGGGAGGCTAACCGTGCCTGCACAATGTGTCTTTCATTGCCAAAATCTGCAGTGGAAGTCTAACTGCTTACTTCAGCCAAAGAAGGATACAATGGGGCGTTCAGAAAAATTTAAATATGTAGCCGTAGTTCACAGGAGAAATGTTTGGGAGTGGATTTGTGGGACTTGCAAATCAACCCAATTATGATGAAGAAGCTGCGACTCCTTTTGGTGAGGTAATCCGGCAGGCAAGTTTTTGTGGGGGTGAAAAATGATGAGAGAAAGAAGAGAAAAAGCCATCCATCATGACTTTCAAATGTGGCTCAGGCCTCAGGACCGGGGTTGGCGATATGGGCCACACTTTCTAATAAGAATTAAGCATTCCTGGTGAACAGTGAGTCAATAAATAAACAAACAACATTTTGGGAGATGCAGAATAGGCAGGAAAATAAAATGTATAGTAATGAAATATTCATAACCCTGCGTTTTATGGACCTCAAGCACTAGTCCCATGATTTACGCTATTTCTGTATGCAGTGGTATGCGATCTGCCGAACAATAATAAAGGTGGCATTAGAATGCGACTGCCTCAGTGTCACGGAGAAGGGAGGATTAATGAGTGCTGTAGGACAGCTGTAAACTTGAGTAAATAGAGGCACATATGGATAGGTGTTTTCATGTGCACATTATGCTTGGAAATAGGAAAAAATGAAAATATAGTAGTTATGAAAATAATTAGTGTCAGTGCCCAGCCTAGTATACATAGCCCCTCTGGGCGGAACTCGCGCCTTGCTCAGGGGTACCAGTACAGACCAACTGCTCCCGAGAAAATGTGGTGGCTGCTGTCTCATATCCAGAGTCACCTTTGTCAAATTATTGGCACCCCTGACCCCTAAACTCAAAAGGCTCTACTAGGTAGTTGGCAGGCTCCTTGTATATGAAACAGTGGCCCGGATCTCTGTGTGACTTTTGTCCTCCCCTCCTGCCATAAGAGGTCTGATAATTCAGGGCAGGGAGCTTCAGATTAGAATCTGAGAGAAGCGAACATAGCTGTCTCACTTCACAGGCAGCCACGTTCCTGCCACAGTGTGTCCGTCCATTGGAGAGCCAGCCTCCAACTTGTGTGTTTACAATGGAGTCAGATTTCACCGGTAGAGATGGGCTTCCGCAGAGCCAGCACCTGGCTGTGGTGCTCTGCCGGGCTGCAGCATCCAGTTCTCTTCCCGGGGCTGCTGAGGGATTACATAACATGCTTGCTGCGAGAGTGCCCTTTGCTGAGATGAAACTATAGTAACGTGGCAGGGCTCCACGGAAACTATGAAGTTATCTTCACATTTGGCTCCCGCCTTTCAGACTTGCAAGAGCTCTGCCAGTCACCGGAGTCTTCTGCACCCCACCCTCACTTCTCATTAAAGGAACACAGTTAATTAACTATCAGCATGTCTCTAAAATATGACTCCAGTCCTCAGCACTCTGGTACCACTGAACCTTCTAAAGGGCAAGCTTGAGCGATTTTCCTTCAACATTCAATGTTTTTCTTTATCTTGTCATAGCACGTCATTATCTTTTCCTTTTTCCTTAGTGACACAACACAGCTAGATATTAGGATTTTGATGAAAATGACTTAGCATGCCTTTATTTCTTTATTAGGTTTATGCGATATAGTTATTGCTTCGGGCCTGAGAGTATAGTTATAAACTTTTCAAATGAATAAATTATCCATTCTGGAAAGAGTCATCAGCTATAGTCATATTGGTAACAAATATGCACAATCAATAGATTGACTATAAACCTTAAGGAATAAATTGTTTTTGACCCTCTATTAATCCTGTTTTTGCTCAAAACTGGGAGTGTAGTGATCAACACATGGTAACAACCATAAATGTCGAAGAAGTGGATGAATGAATTCCATCTCGTGCCAGCATGTAACACGGTGAGCTGTCACGCTCTTGCAGAGAAACCAATCCAAGATAAGATGTTTTGTTGTCAAGAATGACTTAGGGAAAGTGAACTTAATTAAAACAGAGAAGTTTATTGGCTCTCTGGAACATGTGTTTTCTTCAAGAATATCTCTGCTTTTTCTCATTTTTGTCTTCTTCTTGCAATCCTTCGCAGATCCTTTTACTTGGAATCCTTAAGCATGTTCCTCTCCATTCTCGATCATAGATATAGTGATGCCACAGAACTTGGGAAGCCTTTGTTCGATTCCAATCTCAGAATTTACTATGTAAATACACACACACACACACACACACACACACACACACATATATATATATTACATGTACAGGTACCTATATATTTGATGTACTAAAAAAGAGTAAATGCTGTAATGAATGAAGATTTTATGAAGCTCTGCCTAATTCAGAGAAGCTTTAAAAGAAGGAAAACAGAAAATTTTGGGCCAGATAACATTGGCAGGGCTCAAGGATTATAGATGTATAGGTACTGACAATTGTTAATACTAAAAGCAACAAGAAGGTAAATAGGTCATTAAAAGTAGTCATGAAAAACATCATCCACTTTGGAAAACAAATGACATAAGTTCTCTCATTAATTATACAAAGAAGCCAACCAGAAACTCATGAGCTTCACCTGAGACATAGAATCTTCATCTGGGCTGCAGAGTTAGTTTTGAACTCATCAAGTTCGACAAGTGCTCCCAGCTGTACAGTCCTGCTAGCCCACTCATTCAGAGCCTTTACGCTTCCTATAAATACTTCCCAAAACAGTCCTCCAAAGAGATGTGCTATATTTCTCAAAAGGTAATAACAGTAAGTTCCCAAATGAAGTTTTAGACACAGTAAGGTGCAAACACTACCCTTTTGCTTCAACTCCTGCTGGTGTCCTTACAAGTGTATCACTCTATACCATTTTGGTTTAAGCTGGATAAAACATACCTTCCTAGGGTTCTCTATTTGTGAATAGGAAAAGATCCAAAGTGTTTCTATGAACTTGCTGTGAGGTGCTTTGACTTCAAGTGAGCTTACAATCAGCTTATCATAGCAGTGCTGTGATTTGGGTCATAATTAAAAGATTTTACTACAGAAAATGACTGTGCTGTTTGCACATTCCTTTCATGTCCTTCAGGAAGAACAACATCAATCACCTAGAGGCCTTTTACATGATTATTCTGAAAGGCAGCATGACAAAATAGAAAAAGCCAAGGCCATAAAAGATAGACCTACTTTCAAATCCTGCCTCTGGCAATTAGGAACTTTGTGAACTTGGGCAAATTACTTAATACACAACTGTACAGTGGGCCAATGATTCTAGCCTTGTAGGTTTCTGTATCAAATAACATTTGTGAAGTGTGTTTCATTTTACAGGCATTTATTGAATGCTGTATATCACTATATTCTCTATTCTCTCTGTCTAAATTTCTGTTTCCTTCAATATCACTACTTTTCTATGTAATGTTGTGATTCCACAGTGCTCCAAACTATTTAATAAGAACTTATGGGAATTAATAAGCTTATTTTTGTCTGCACCGTGGAATGCTGAATGGATTCTTCATTCCCAAAACACTTATTTTTCTATGATAATTCTCTTCCTGACCCATCCAGAACTATGAGTCTATCCTTATTTTAACCATAATTCAAGTATATATTGTGTTACAGCTTATTGACTGCATGAGTAATAGACCTGAAGCTCCTTAAAGAAGGCCCACACAATAACAGCATGTTTGGGGGACCTAAATATATGTTGACTAGGGAAAAGAATGCAGAAAAATGTTCTCATGGGATTGCAAAGAAAATAAAATTCACTCTACCTCACTCTCTAAGTCCACTCTGCAGTAATACACAGTTCAGTTGAAGACTCAACCCAAAAATATATTCTTCATTGTATATGCAAGAGAGGGCTGGGGAGATTGCTCAGTGGCATAAGTGCCTGTCTGTCAAGTGTAAGGTCCTGAGTTTCATCTCTGGAGCACACACACACACACACACACACACACAAAGAATGTATATGCAAGAGAAAATGGTCCCATCTTTCTGCTCATAGCAGAATGTGCTTCAAGGAAGTTGCTTCAGTCTCCTTTCTTGTGTACCTTCCTAAGTATGCAAGAGGAAAAAGTGCTTTCCAACCCCTTCTTTCCCGGATACTACCTACAGTATGACTACCTAAGGTATACAATCTACAGTATACTACCTACAGTATGCTACCTACACTATACTACCCACAGCATAGCTATCTATGGCATAACTACAGTATAACTACCCTCAGTATATTTCCCACATTATAGCCACCAACTTATACTACCTGCAGTATACTACCTACAGTATCGTACCCACAGTATAACTACCTACAGTATAACTAGAAGAAACCCAAGCAGGGGTTCTATGTCTCATTATGACTATTACTGGATTTACACATGTTCTTTGAAGGGATTGTTAAAAAAACCAATAATCATCACAAATTATGAAGATCTGATATAGTCAGACTGTATTTTTCTCCAGACTTTGTAAGAGATAATGGAGCAAATGTTTTTAAACTCAACTTTTGTGACACTGGAGATTGAACCCTTTACACTGATATACACACTAGTTCTACATTTTTATTTTTGAGGTAGGCTCTCACTAAATAGCTGTAGTGGTTGATACATTGTGTCAACTTGGCCGGAGTCGGACAACTCCGGATGACTCCCCA
>NDGN011467475.1:0-21570 GCA_002564285.1 Tympanoctomys barrerae
TTAAAAAACGATGAGGTTTATTAATGCAATACTACGTTTTTACACCCGGATGAGTTTTTAATTAGCTGAAATATGGTGGCTAATTAGCACATTAGCTCTTGTAATGTTCTGCTGTTAACTCAGGTATTGGCCTGGAGCTGGCTGTTTGGAATTCGCAGCCTCCTCAGGCAGCACCTCAGCCTGGAAACGTTCTGTCTCCCCTGTTTGTAAACACCAGCAGCTGCCAGCTTCCGGGCTATAGGGCCAGAGTCCTCCCAAACTCATTAGGCTGCACCTGCCTCCAGCTTTCCCAGAACAGGTAGAGCAGTCGGGGCCAGCATCTAAATGGTGCGCCTTCCCTGAGCAAGGGTGCTGCAGCAGCAGGGACTGAGGGGGGCAGGGTGGGGCAGAGGGAGCAGGGAGGAGACGTGGCCGAGCGGAACTGGTAAGTGCGCATGCGCGATGGCTGGCGGAGGCACTTCGTGATTCTGCTCTTCTAGGTGCGTGGTGTGAGCTGGGTTCTCCTAGCTGCATTCTGGGCCATGGTCTCTTCACTTTGTGGGTGGGCGACGTCCATCCCCAATATTTGTGCTTTCGGGTATGACCCATCTGCAGCGGCATTTGGAATTGCCCTTGGAGGAGCACCAGTGTTTTGGGTCGTCTCCGGCCAGGTGTGGTCACAGTGTTTCCACATGTCCCTGAAGCAGCCACAGTGTGGTCAGCCCTTGTCCTGGCTCTTACAGCAGGAGGCTTCCGCTACCTCGGGGTATGGACCTTCATCTACCGGAATGTATTGCTGAGGTGTGGTGGAGGGTGATAGGGAGACGTCAGTTCCCATTGAGAGGAGTACAGCTCTTCCTCCTGGTGAGGCCTTCATGTGCCAACCAGTAGGCGGCAGGACGCGGTCTGGCTAGCCTCCAGAAGAGGTGGGCTTCAGGGACAGGTCAGTGTCCCTCCAGCAGAGTGCTAGCAGGGACCTGTTACAGTTGTGCTTAGCCACACAGGCAGATTGCAGGCCTGCTTCATCACCTGGGCCATTGGAGCCCTGGGTGGTCAAACCGCAGCCACTTGGCATCTGCCCATTGTCCTGCCTGCTACTGCCTGTGTCCCTGTCCGCTCCATCCTCTCTGGGCCCTAAGGCCTTGGAATCTGGGCACTGAGCATTTATCAAATGAGCAGATGCCTGCTCTGCTTGCGTGGGTGTACCTGTACTGGCTCCAGCTCTCAAACTGTGCCTCAGTTTATAGGTGAAGACCCTTTGGCCTAAAGGCTTTACGAGTGGCATCCTTAGACCTCGGACCCTAATGGCAGAGGCAGAGTTCGCACCCAGCTGCGTGGGATTTCAGAGTTTATGTGCGTGGTGGCTTAATCTAGGGCAGCACACGGATAAACTCAAAGTCACATATAGATTGAGGGAATCAGGCTTAGAATTCTTTTCTTTAGAGCATCATGTGAAAACCTATTGAGTGGCCCTTAAAGGTACATCCTGCCAAGAGATCCCCAGCTCTGTGTCCCCTTATGATATTGGGGATATTGGGGTGACATCATGGTGTCTAAGCATAGAAGAGCATTGTGTGGCAGGGTGCTGAAGAGTCCCCTATGGGGTCATCATGTGAAGTCACTTGATGTATTTCAGCAGCGCTATGCCGAGTCTCCACCTTTCCTGCTGTCCACATCTATGATTCTGCAGTTTGTTCTTCCAGTACTGGGAATTAAACCTGGGTCCTTGCATGTGGTAGCCGAGCACTCAACCACTAAGCCCCATCCCTATCTTGTTCATGGTTAAACTTCTACCTGAAACTCCTCAGGGCTTTTTCCTGTGGAAGTGGGTGTCAGAGGTAGAGGGGGCTTGGAGTTTGGGGGCTGGGCTCCCCTTGCTTGCCCTATCCTGCTTCCTCTGCCCAGCCAGCAGAAGAGCAGAGTACTGCAGCTGGTGAAGTTGCTCTTCTGTGGCCATAACTTCTGTGTCCCAGACAGTGAACACTGCACGCCCTGGCTCCGGAGCCTCGCTCCTTTGTGGCTGGCAGGCCATTGGTGGACTTTGTAGATTTTGTCATCTTCACCTCTTGTCCTATAGTCCCCTCAGCAGTCAACATGGAAGCAGCAGGAATGTGTGGCTTCCATTTTCCACTTGGCAGTGGGTGGGCGAATGAGCTTCCTGTCCCCTGGCAGCTGCCCTAGCCCTCCATCTCTCGCCATCCTCTCTCCCCAGTTCAGCCCGACCGGAGGCAGTTCAGCCAGGTCTCTGTGCCTCAGGACTGAAATGCCAGGCACTGTTCTTGCCAGCCACCCATTTTTAGTTAGAGCCCTGACTTCTTGGTGAAAGCAGGAACTATCTATCCTCTCTCTGTGGCTGCCAGGCGCTGGCCCCCACCGTGAAGGCTGTCCTTCAGTCTTGTTATTAATGTCTTCAAGGGCAGAAAGAGAGCAACGCCAGTCTCTCTGCTTGCCTGTATTCTGGGGGAAGGTGACGCCTCTCCTCTTCTGTCACCTCTTTGAACTTATAAAGAGCAAGGCTACTCGCAAGCTCTTTATCTTCCAATTGGGCCTTATTCACAATTGCGTGCACTAGAAACCTCTCCCTTGAAATCCTGTTAGATTACAGGATAGGAACCACCGCTTGAGAGCCTGCCGCGCACCAGTCACTGAGTGCTTCTGTCTCACTTCATCTCTCACCAGCAGCCTTCAGAGGTCAGTGTCAGAATTGTCCCTGTTGGAGGAGAGGAGGAGCCCAAATGTGTTAGTCAGCTGTCTTTCACTGTGACAGAGCCCTGACAGAGCCAACTTAGTGCAGGAAGGTTAAACCATGGGTGGCACTAGAGCCCTCTCATGATGATGTCACCTTCTAGAGGCCCCACCTCTGGACCCTTGAGGTTTGGGGGTGCATTTTAGACCTAAACTGTCACATCAAAGCCCTAACATTCGGGACCAGGAGGCCCACAGCATCAGCACTGGGTATGCCGCTGTCTTCTTGCATTCAAAGTCTGGCTCTCTCCTCCCACACTCAACCACTGCCTGTTTCTAGCCTGCTAGAAACTCCTAGGAAAGCATTATAGTGTTTGAAAGAAAGGTGAAGTCTTAATGCTTTCTGTTTCTCTTTTGAAACCGATGACTGTGTGCCCCGAGGCCCCTCTTGTGATGAAAAGCACCCTGGCAGTTGGAAAGCCCCGTAGACACCTCTCCACCCTTTCCCAGTGACTGAAGCTGGCTCTGGAACCAGCGGGTGTGTGCACCTGTCCCGCAGCCGGAGCAGCGCAGGCCCTGACCTGCCTCTCTCGCAGCCACAGAGGGCCTTTGTTCCAGGGCACAGACGGCAGGGCCTGGGTCAGAGCTGCGTGGAGATGCCCGGGGCCTGGGTGCTTCCCCGGTGCCCGCCTCTGGACCCCTCGGCGTTCCTGCAGCTCGTAGAGCTCTGCCAGGGTCCTGTGAGCTTAGCCCTTCCTGCTCTGGGGTGATGTTCAGGATCCATGCCCCTCGACCCTCCCTGACACATACAGGAGCTGTCACAAGTGTCCCTCAATCTGCCCATTTGGGGGACACCTGGGCTTTTAGCTGCCCGGCCCTGAACCTCTGCAGTGGAGTGCAGAGGTCAGCTAGGCATGCTCTGCGAGGTGCAGCAAGCCTCTGCTCGGCTTCTGCTGTGTGCCAGGCACAGAGCGAGGTGCTGGGGGCCGGCCGTGCACTGAACAGGTGCAGCACAAGGCCTCGCTCCAGGTAGGAAGGAGCTCGTGGGGAGGTCTGAGTCAGCGGTGGGATCGGGATCAGCCCCTCCTGGGGCAGCCAGGCCCTGCACAGTGGTGAGCTGTTTCCCTGGCTTTCTCAGATAAGTGAACACTCTCCAGGCAGAAAAGAACTTGAAGAGAAATCTGGACAGAAGACAGCACGCTGGGAATGTAGGTCTATGGAGGCAGAAGGCAGACTCTGTCAGGGATGTGACGGTGTCAATAGGAAGAGAAGTCGCAGACTGGGTGTGGTGGCACACGCCTGTCATCCCAGTGCTGGGGAGGCTGAGACAGGAGGATCACTATGAGTTCCAGCTGCGTAGTGAGACCGTGTACCAAATACATAAATAAAAGACTCAAGAAAAGAAGAGAGGAGTCACTCAGCCACCTAGCATCTCCTTGGGCACGCCACTGTCCTCTGGTTCTGCCCTGCCCTCTAAGAGGCAAGGTGAGGTCGGTTGATCGGATCCAAGCTTCTTTTCCCAAGCTTTGGAAAGTGTCAGGAGGAAAACATTCTTGTGGGCTCTGTGTTTTATTTTGAGGCTTTTTCTGGAGAGCTGGCTCGCCAGGCTCATGGGACGCAGACAAATTCCATTTGGAAATGTGGAAGGAACACACTTCCAGCTCTTTGGGATGCTGTCTACAGTAGACCACCCGTGGTATAGATGATGTGACTGTCACCACTCTTGAGTTTTGTGAACTAAAAAAGAAGGGAACAGCCCAATGTCTCTCTCTTCTGGGGGATGGGCAAACAAAACAGGGTCCTTCTACATGATGAGCTCCCTACTCAGCATTGTAAAGAAACTGACGCATGTGCTAACAAGGCTGGATCTGGGGTCTCATTATGCAGCTCAGACTCACAGAGATCCTCCTCTTTTCAGCCTCCCCAGCACTGGGATTATAGGCAGGCACCATGATGCCCAGACTTGGTCACTGGGTTAGTGTGCCCTGGAGGTGGGACCAGGGATCGAACCCTGGTCCCTGCACTTGCCAAAGCAGGCATTTAACCCACTGAGCTATCTTGCCAGCCCCAATGGCTGGATCTTTAAAACATGATGCAAAGTAAAAGAAGCCAGATGCAAAGACTTTTCCAGGATTTCATTGCCATAAAAGTGCCCAGAGTAGGCAAATCTTTAGAAACAGAAGGTAGTTCTGGTAGCTTAGGACTGGATTTGGAGATTAATTACAATAGGGCTTGAGGAATCTCTCTGGAGTGATAGAAATATTCTAAAACTATATTATAGTAAATGTACTAAAGTTCACCGAATGATTCCCCTAATTTACAAATTGCTTCATACCTCAGTAAAGCTATGTGTAAAACCCTTTAGCTTTCTCCAAAGTGGGCCTGTCATGAGTGGTTGTCTTCAGGACACCAGGGACCAACCTACAGGGGAACACGGGCCAGGTCGACCCCTTCTCAGGCTCCTTTAGGGAATAGCACTAAGCTGTTCTAAGAAGCCTGCAGGTAGACGGACCATATTTTCTTGTTTTTATAATGATTCAGGGTCTTGCTACACAGTTGGGACTCTAGTGATTCTAGCTCAGCCTCCCCAGTGCTGGGATTACAGGCATGTGCCACCACGCCCGATTTCGGAGCTGGCATGGCATGTGATACCGGTGATCGAACTTAGGACCTCATACTTGCCAGGGAGGCGCTTATGCCACTGAGCCATCTCCCCAGCTCCAGGACCATACTTTCTGAGCCAAAATATGAAGTACAGGGTGAGGCAGTGCCCCTGGGGACTCCTTTTCTCTTTCAGTTGTCCTGTCAGCCCTCCAGGGGTGGGGGGTGTGCAGTGGGGATCACGCCCATTTTACAGGAGAACACTGAGGTCCAGAGAACTTGGACCGGAACAACTTAAAGCTGATCAGTGATAGACTGTGAGATTCACCCATAGGTTTTTCTGTCTGCCCCAAATCAATGATCTGTATAATAGAAATGCCACCTCCTGGGAAAAAAAGAAAAAAAGGTGCTAGGCTGAAGGGGTGCTATGCTCTTTGACAGTTAAAAATGCTTCAGGGAGTGCCGTGGAACCAACTGCTGCAAATAGTAAGTGGCTTGGCCCCCACAGCAGCAGGGAGAGCATATGACGGGACCAGCCCCGATGTCTACACCGGAGTCGGCTGTTAGGCCACAGGGTGCTGACGCGGACATGACAACTTTCAGCAGCGGACAGCCCGTGAGACCCTGGCTATGCCGAATTAAATTTCTCGTCTCTTTGTTTTCTTTGTGAGGTTAAAAAAAAAATGTGTTCTGGAATGTTTGACACACCAGGAGAATACAGATGACTTAGCGTCTATCAGCTAGCTTAATAAATAAAACATTATCTGTCCTGCTTTCCGTGCGCCACACATGACGCATAGGTGTGGTAGCCAAGTTACACAGTGTTAGAAACCCAGACCTTGGGCCCCGGAAACCCAGATTCACATCCCACCTCTAGAGCTATTTATTGCCTTGGAGTAGTTGAAAAACCCTTTTGAATTCTTATTTCCCCTTAAGCAAAAGAGGATTAAGAATACTTCTCAGAGGGCCTGGGAGATAGCTCAGCAGCTTAAGTGCCTGCCTAACAAACACAAGGTCCCAAGTTTGATCCCTGGTACCGCAGATATGCAGGATTACATGAAATCATGCATATGAAGATCTCAGTCTGATACATACTAGCCAATAGCCATGCTTCTTCTAAGGTATCTAACCAGCCACTAGGTGTCAAAGGCACTAAAAATAATCCTTGTGTAGCTGGCATCTGTTCCTATGATTAATGCCGTGTTCTCCCTCCAGTGGATTCAAGTAGATGGGAAAATATTTCCCCAAATTCCTTCACAGGTGCTGGCCTGAATGTCATTACTTGTGGCTGCATCTTGGTTCTGTCTCTTGCTGTCACTGTCCCGCAGGTATCACGGGGGGCGGGGGGGGGGGGAGTGATACCTCTCCTTTCTATGCGTGATATAAACAGCTTACTGGATGATTCGTCCAAGCCTCATACTCTGATGTGTGTGTCCAGGTGAGAACCTTTGGAAGCAGCATGCCGCGGATGTGGGCATCTTCTTTGTATTCTGGAGGACAGAAAGGGAAGCCGCAGAAAGTTAAAGCTGAGTTACCCAGAGAAGCCGGGTGGGAGCCTTCTCCACTCCCTCCGTGCAGCATGCTCCACACTCAGTGACAGGATCTCCCACTTTGTCTGTGTCAGTTCAGGACACACCGGTCATCCTGGCATAACTGAGGGCTCCTCTCTTTCATTGTCAAAACAATCATGGTTTGTACAATAAATTATAAGTTCACTATCAAGAATGCCATTATTGTTGAGACATGAAGCCAAAGCCATGTGAGAATCTTATTTGGGGTTCGGGGGCTATGATCTTCACAGTAACCAAGCAGTGGCCTTTCACACCTAAGCTCTCATTTGATCAGCTTGAGGGATGGGACAGGTGGTCTCAGGGTTGCCATTTTCCTGAGGCCCAGAGAGGTTCAATGACCTGGCCGCGGCTTGGGTTTCCCAGATACTGTGGTCCTCGCAGCTGTCACCCTTGGCCAGAGCCCGCTGGCTCCTGAGCCCAGGGGAAGCTTGGGCTCTTGAAGTACAGACGTGTGCTTCCTTCGAAGCCTGTAGAGAGGGGAGCTTCCTCAGGATGTGACTGACGTGACCCATGCTGCTGGCCCTCGAAGAAGTGCCTCCGGGCCCTGGAGGCTGCCCATCCTCCCTGCAGGGAGTGAGAAACTTGAGTTCTTTTGCTGGGCCTTCAAGAAAGCCCTAGGTCCTCCTCATTCCCTCCAGACAGCTCAGAAGAGAAAGGCAGCCCAGGATGTCAGCAAAGCCCATGGCCAAGGGGGCATCCCGTCAGGCTCTCCTCCTCCACTGTCCTGCAGGTGGCCCAGTGCCTCTCCCTCGGGGTCATTTTAAACTTTGACCTTCAGCATCTGGTGTGAAAGAAAAGATCGCCCAGGAGCAGCCCTCATGACCCATCCACTCTGCCTGTGAATAAATACTTTCTTCTCCTGGGCTCTATGAATGCCTTGAGGCAAGTGCATGTTAATGGCTGGAATTTACTGTCTGGAATAAAAACAGATCTTTTCCTGCTCTGTTCTAATTTATTTTCATATAGACGCTATTTCATAGAGGGCTTCATAGGAGCAGGCCCTCATGGCCCATCCCTGCGCCCCTCATGTGAGAGCTCTCTGGTCCATGGGCAGGGCCGAGGGAGTTCTGGATTTGGGAGGAGGATGCCTGGGCCATGCAGAGCACAGCTGGGGAACAGGGTGGCAGCATCTTGGTGCATGAAAGTGGCTCAAGGCTCCGAAAGCGGACTTGGCAGAGCCAGCGGGCCTGGCACAGCTCCACTAGTGCCAGAGCGCGCCTGCATTCAGAGCATTCCCTTTGCCAGCGGACAAGCTCGGTCTTGTTGGTGACATGTGCTTTTTCAGTGGTGTCCTGTCAGAGAATTTCCTCCTCCTGCGCTTGCTGGCCAGCTAGTTGCAACATGCCCAGTGTAGCCACTCTCAACCTGCTGGGGCGGAGAAGCTAATTTCACTGTGGTTTAGGCCTGATGTTCAGGGACTGCAATGCCAGGGCAGTGTTCAGGAAGACTGCCACATCTTGCAGGGCTTCCACTCACGTGAGGGCTGTGGCAGTGGCCAGGTAAATAGGAAAAAGAAAGGTCCCACAGCTGACCAGAGTCTCTTTCTTGTCTTGCAGAAATCAGGAATGGAAACCTCAAGGCCATCCTAGGCCTCTTCTTCAGTCTCTCCCGATACAAGCAGCAGCAGCAGCAGCCCCAGAAGCAGCACCTCGCCTCCTCCGGGCCACCTGCCGGGTGTCCGGCGGCCGGGGCTCCATCCCAGTGCCAGGCTGGCACCATTCAGCAACAGGTGCCGGCCACTCCTCAAGCCCTGTGCCAGCCTCACCAGCCAGCGCCTCACCAGCTATCAAAATCACAAGCTGAGATGCAGTCCAGGTGGGGCTCCTTGCTAACTGACTTTCTCTTGCCAGGCACCCTTCTCCACCTGGACCACATTGTAGCCTGTGCTACCTAGTCATGCACAGGAAGTGTGGGGTTCATGTAGGATCAGCAAAACCTTGACCTGGGCGCACTGTTTCTCTTCCAGTCCCTGCAGAGATGTTCATTTTCATAGGTCAACATCGCAGCAGCTGGCCAGAGCCAACAAGCTGTGCTGCCGTTACTCTGCCTAGGACACACACCAACACAACACACACCAACTTGTGCGCCGATGTACAAGCCAGGTGCTGGGAGCCAGAGGATAAGAGTCCTCTTACTTAGCAAAGAGGAGAACTCTATTCTGACAGATGCCTTGAGTTGCCAGAAAAGAAATGAAGCAAAGAAAAAGGTGGTGAGTGTTGGTAGGACAAGAGACGGCACCTTCCCCCGAGAGCAGTCAGTGTCCTTTGATGTGGGTAGTGGTCATGAGTATGACTGGGTTTTGTTGAATTTAAACAGCAGGAGCGGGCTGAACTTGTGAGCTTTGGCCCCCACCTTGCAGGAGTGTGCCCCTGCTTTCTAGGTCCGGGACCTGGAATTGGTAAGGGTCCCCAGGGGGCCGATACTTCTGAGCGGACTCACCTGGAAGTGTGCATGAATGGAGTACCCAAGGCTTACCCTGTCCTGTGCTGCAGGGCCACAGCTGCACTCTGAACTCTGCAGGAGGTCACCTTGCAACTCATTTGTTTTCATGGCAGATAAAAAAGGAAATTAGGGGACCAGGGTGATAGCTCAGCAATCTAAGTGCCTGCCTGGCAAGCACAAGCACCCAGGTGCAATTCCTGATATCGTATGCTGTGTTGGGCCTGCACCACTGAAACTGGGTGTGGTGGCACATGCCTGTAATCCCAGCACTGGGGAGGCAGAGACAAGATCACTATGAGTCTGAGCTACGTAGCAAAACCCTGTACCAGATTAAATAATGATTAAAAAAATAAAAAAGGAAATCAGGAATGGGAGAGTTTTGGATGCATAGTAAATTTCTAAAGAGAAGCTCATTATCATTATCTACAGTTAAGCAGTCTTTAACCATAAAACCTGAATGCCACTGATCTAATTGATTGCTTGATATCATCTACTGTGTGCTGAACAGTAATGCCTTCTCTTGCCAGTGCCCCAGAACACCAGCATGGGCAAACCTTCTCACACACCTTGATGGTCTTTATCTCCTGTTTTAGTTGGGCAAAGCCCCAAGCTGCTTGAGTTCAGTAGATGTCTTATAGACTGCTGTAGTTTTGTTTTTTTTTTTTTCCCCGAGAAGAATGATTTCCCAATCATGCTTGTGTTAAAACTGGCAATGATGGGTGTAATGTAAATCAGTCTCCCTAATTAATTATCTAATTATATCCAGTTCACATTATGGAAATGTGCGGGGTTGGAGAGATGTCTGAACTAGTAATGAAGAACAGACAAGTGGGCACTGCACCCTCCCAGTGGGAGGTCATGGGCTCCCTGGTGGCCCGGATGATTGGGACAATCATTTGCCCGCCTGCAATATGCAGAGTGCATAGTCCGATTCACCTGGGTTAGGTTGCAGGGGAAGGGTTTGGGGGTGGGGAATGCAGAGATAACATGGGCTAAGGTATTGTAATTTGTCTTAGGTCAGCTCGGATGCTTGATACTGCCGATAGGCATTCTTTTATTGAGTTATGGTAAAGTGTCCTATGTGCCCAGCACCATGCTAGGCCCTTGGAAATCAGGGATGAACAAGATAGTGAAGGTGCTGCTGTTCACAGGCTACTGGAAGAGGCCAACCAACAAACAGGGAAAGCATCAGACAGTAGTGGGTATTACAGTAGGATGATACAGCTGAGTGGTACTGGGGTGCTAATTTACAATAAGCTGATGAGAAGGTCACTTGGAGGACACGACCCCTATGGGGGGGTCATGTTAAAAACAAGTTCATATTAACAAAAGCCAACCCTTAACAACTTGGTCATAAGACCTGACAGAGGGAGCAGCCGGTGCCAGGGCTCTGGGGTAGGATTTGGAAAGTTAAGGACAAGGGAAAAGGGACAAGTAGCCTGGATGCTAGGAGGCCCATTGCCATGGCCACAGAAGGAGGTAGTGTGCTGGTGTGGCACTGAGGTAAGGCCACAGAGTGCCGGCTACTGCGAAGACAGACAGGGCCTCCATGTAAGGAGCACAGGACGTCATGGCAGGACCTTACATAGGAGGAAGACTTGATTGTATTTATACTTTTTTGGGGGGCGGGGTGAAGTTACCTTTGCTTCTCTTTGGAGAATAAGATCATGGATGAGCAAGAATGGAAAGAAGGACCCCAGTAAAGAAGAGGTTTTTGCAGCCCGGGAGATGGTAGCAGCTGACATAGACAGAGGTAGTGGGGACATTAGTGGGGAGGAACCAGGTAGGATAATTCAGAGATTGATCCAGGAGGCCTGAAACAGATTTGCTCTCTGGAGAGAGAGAAAGACACATCCCAGGTAAAGTCTAGAGTTCTGACTGGAGCAGCTAGGTAAGGAGTGGTGATATGTACTGAGGCAAGGATGCCCTGGCAAGGACCCAGCATGCATTGTTAAGCTGTAGAGGGCATGGATGTAGCATTCTGCAAATGTGGCTCCAGTGCCAGCCTGGTTTTAGGAAAGCATTTTTCCTTATAGGGCTGCCAGGGACTCGTGCTCAGACTTACCGACTTACGGCACATAGCTCCACTACCCTGCAGCCTCCATTTCCATGGGAAGTGTTCACTTTCTTAAGAGAATCAGGCATTCTAGCCAGAGCACTTGTATCCCAGTTAAAAAAAAAAAAGCTCTCCCATGTCCTTGATCACCAATGTCCATGCTGCTGCAAGCCTCGTTGCTGGGTTAGAGCTCTGCTGGGTACACACATGCCATCTGGGGTTGACAGTGTGGCTTGCCTTGAAGTCTGCTAAGGAAAGCAGTGTGGAAGGTGACGACAAAGGGAGTCTGGGGCCTCGGCATGAAGATGGCGGAGGAGCTCTTCAGGGCAGCGATATGCGGATTTGCCTGCCTCTCGGCTCTTCTCAGAAGGCATGTGGTGGCCAAGAAGTTGAGCCCCATCTCACCCCAGAGGCATCTCCCCAGTTTGGAGACTAGAAGAGAAGCATGGTCTCCATGGTGCGTGTCTGCCTCACAGACGATCAATGCTCACTTATTAAGGGAGAGTCCCGAAGGGGCTTCCTTCTCTCCGTTGTCATTTCTCTCCTCGCTTCCCAAGAACCATGACCCCAACATTGCAGGTCTCACCTCAGCTTCTTTCATGGACAAGTCACAAGGTGTGCGGACGTGAGAAAGATACACATTTTTGTCTTTCACGAGGCAGTGAAATAAATTTAGATTCATATTTTGTTAAACTCAAGCAGGATCCATGTATACATATGTGCATTTCTGGTCCCCTAAACACATCAGAATTTAGCCCATTTTTAACAGGCTTCAAGTAGCCATTTCTGTAACATTCATAGCAAATTGTCCCAAGACCAGCAACAACATGTGGCATCAACTTTATGAGATATTCACAGTAGTTACTTGGAAAGCACTCCAACAGAACAAGTCTATGAAACAGACTTGTCCCAGCCCTTCAGAAAGGTATGACATAGAACACTATGCCTTAACCTCTTTATATTTTACAAACACTTTATTCCCCAAACCTCTCAGTATTTCAGAAAGGTAGAAAGACCCAAAGAAGAAAAGATATTTGACGTTTAAGGGGAAAACAACAGCATAGCAGTTCTTGGATAATCTTGAGCCCCATTTCTTCCTTTCAGAACTGTTGATGCAGTAATGCTGAGCCTAGCAAGAAATCTGCATCTTGTGGGAAAATGTGGGCCGAGGGGAACAAAGTGGGAACGTTGCCATGGTCAGAACTCTATTGTTGATGTGCCTGATGCGTCTCTTTTCTCTCCTCACTCATCTGCTCCACTTTTTCTCTCCCATCATGCAGTGCATCACCCAAGGACTCATCTCAAAGCAAAATCATCCGCTTCACTCTGGGTCAGAAAAAGATCTCTAGGTTAGACTTTCCCTGTGTCTTTTGAGGCATGGTTTAACCCCCAACCCACTGTTCCTTTACTCCCTCTGCTCTGGCTGAATTTCCTCTCCCTATTTCATGTTTGCAGTCCCAGAAAACCAAACATGCTTTGGCTGGTGATACAGTGATGGGGAGTTTGAGAGTGGCCATGGGGTTGTTGAACGTATGTGAGTGTGCACATGCGTGTGTGTGCATGTGTGCCAGCATGTAGGTGAGCTTGAGGTGTACATGATGTTGCTCATTTAATTGCTTCTTGCCTTTGAGTGCTTTGTCCCCGGAATCCTCTGAGATTTAGGGAAAAGTGAGTTTCTAGAGAGCTTTTTATAGCACGCTTTTAGGACAAGTTTGCTGCCTGCTTCACCCCAGCGCTAATCCAAGCTTTCCTGCATCCTTACTTGTGTGTGTGTTGCTGTTGTTGCTGTTGCTGTTGTTATTATTAAAACTACTAATGTGGGGTTGGTGTTCTCTTGAGTTACGGTGAGCTGAGGTGTGGATGCTCCATAGCAGGGCGTCGAGGTCTTATCTTTGTTTCTGGATGCCCTTGCACACCATGGAGAGATCACGTCAATTCCCTGAACAATAAAATAAAAATGCAGTGAAAATAGGCTTGCTCACATAGCTCTCTTGATTCAGACTTCGGCCTGTCTGCTGCAGCATGTCCTCAGCCTGGGATGTCTTTGGGGTATGGGGATAGCCGGTCACATTGTTATATCTGTTATTTTAAAGCTCTGAAGAGTGAACATTTATTGACCAGTTTGAATGCATCGTCTTATTTCACCCTCCCATCAGTCCTCAAGGAGTAGGCTGTTACTCTCCCTATTTTATAGATGAGAAAACTAGAGTTTAGGAAGTCCGGTCATGTGCCCCAGGTCATGCAGAAAGTAGAGGAATCTGGATTAGAGCCTGAGTGGTCTAGCCCCAGACTCTGGGTTTATTCCCCATCCTGTGCCATCCCCCTTTTATCTGCTTGAATTTTTCCATTTATGTGGTTTTGAAGCTGCTTTTTAAAAATCTTTATCTTTCAAGCATGACTCTCAGTAAAGAGAAGCCCACCCGTCACGTCTGTCTTCATCTATGTACAAAGCTACACTGAGCATCTGCTGGCTTCCCTGGCCCGCTTCTCACTGGGTGGCTTCTCAGAGCAGAATGTTATGAGTTCTGGAAAGTTCACACATGGGGAGACCTAGCCGAGCATCTGCGTGCCTGGAGAAGCTGCTTGGCAGGGTCCTTCTCGGCTGAAAGCACTGCTGTGGGCCCTGGGTGGGTAGAGGGGGGCCAGAGAAGGGGACCTCAGTTTGTCACTGCTTCTAGAAGCCATGTATGAGAGCGACTGGTTTCCCAGATGAGTGACAGGAGGCGCAGATTGGAGCAGACACTAGCGCTCCGGCGAAGCATTCCCAGTTAATATGAGAGCCATGCAAATGCACGGACAGATGGAAGGAAGGGGAGGGGCAGGCCTGGAGGAAACGTGAAATCAAGTGTCTATTCCCATGGTGTGCTCTGTCCTAGAAGATAAAGAAAAACAAGAGCTAGCTGGGAAAATAACTAATTGGAAGCTCATGCCCAACCCATGCATGACTTGTTATCAGCCCCAGATGATAAAAGAATGTAGTATGTTTGCAGGTCACAGGAAGGGAAGAAGAACTGGAAGATGAAGATCCCTACCCAGGCTGTGCTGGGCACGGAGTTCCCAGGGGCTTCCCTTGGGGGTCACATCCTTATGGGAGTTTCCTTAGGGTGCATTTTGTCTCCACAGAGTGCAACAAAAGGATGTTGTGTTTGTTATTTGCCTAATGCTCCTCCTCGGGCTCTCTTCTCCAAAGCCTTGAGCAAAATCTTGATAAACACTTAAGCTGATGAAGCACTGCTAAATGTAGTAGTAAAGTTTAGTTGCCAAAAAGACAGCCCTACCCCTCCTGCCTGGGTAGGTATACAAGTCAGCTTTTTGTCCCTGTCACCAAAATAGCTGAGAAAATTAACTGAAAAGAACAGAGATTAGGGCTGAGGAGATAGCTCAGTGGCATAAGTGCTTGCCTGGCAAGCACAAGGTCCTGAGTTCAATTCTTATTACTGGGGGTGGGGGGGAGGGGACGGTTGGAGCCAAGAACAGAGGTTAGTTTGGCTCCAGGCTGTGGAGGGGTGAGTCCATGGTCTGCTAGCTCTGCAGCAAAATGTTATGGAAGCGCAGGCGGAAGCAAGCTGCACAGCACAGCCTCCAGGAAGCAGAGAGGGCAGGAGAGCAGCGTGAGGGACCGGAGGCGCCCCAGGACTTCCCTCTCCCCACCAGCCCCAGCGCAGAGCAGCACACTCAGCTACGAGCTCATGGAAGGATGAATCCAGCAGTGCAGTCGCTGTTCCCATGGTCCAATCAGCTTTCGAAAGCCCCACTTCTGAACGCATGAGACATTTGGGGAACATTTCAGATCTGGACCGTCCCAGTAGGCCATCTCCCCGAAGAGCTCTGGGAATAGGTCTTTTTTTTTTTTTGGTATTTTTTTAGGGAAGGGTCTACAGGGTGTTCAGGGTCTCACTACCAGATCGGACTCATAGTGATCCTCCTGTTTACAGCCTCCCAAGAGCTGGGATTACAGGCGCATGCCACCACGGCCAGTCTCAGTTGCCTTCTTAGCACTCCCGGGGGGGCAGGGGTGGTGTTGGCGGTGGGGATGAAGCCAGCATGGCAGGCCCCTGTGCCTGCTTGCAGGTGCTTTAATCTGCTGAGCTATTTGGCCGGCCCTGGGAACAGGTCTCTCGATGGACTGCAAACACCTCGGATACCCTCGCATGGGGCTGTGTGGAGCGGCGCGTGCATCTCCACAGATTCCTACCCTTTTCCCGTATTATTGCCCCCTCTCCTGGCATCCCCTTGGTGAGCCCTCTGCTTGGGCCTCTTCTGCTTTCAGGAGGCAGTAAAGCAGTGGTGGCTAAGGGATGCTGTCACCACTTCCTGTGACCTGGGTGCCTTATTTAACCTCTGCAAAAGCCTGTGCATCCTTATTGGTGCTCTGGGAGTCCTGCCTCTTCCCCAGTGGCATGAGGATGACGTGACGTCTCTCCAATGCTGTAGAACTTACATGTAACCAATGTACTATAAATAGGAGATACGTGGTAGTGGTGTTAGTTTGGGTTGATCTGGACCAGGTGAGGCAGCTGAGCCTCTTCTGAGTTTCATAGAGTCGGTCCGTATACGGCTGTCTTGTGGAGGGAGTCAGTGGAGCTGGTAGTGAGTCCTGCCTGCCTCGCTGCTGAAAAGCAGATGTCGTGGAAATGAGAGATGTAGCACTTAATCACCCTTCTGGCCCATAGCGTCGCCGACACGGACATACCTCCCCAGCCCAGCATGTGCTCACAAGCTGCCGTCCTTCCTGGGAGGGGCGCCCCTCTGCTCACAGCCTTTGAAGTGGCTTGGGGAAGAAGAACCGCCTTCTTCCCCTCAGCACGTACAGTGCATCGAGCAGGGATACGTTCATAGGTTATGTGCCAGAAACGACAGCTTTCCTGCCCTGCCTGCTTGACTGAGCACACACTGGAGAAATTGGCCGCAGCGGCTCTAGTAGCAGCAGGATTTTTCTCCTGCCTTTTCCATATAGACTTCCTTTAATATTTGCATCCCAAAAGCAACATGTGTGTGCTTCCGAGAACCCCCCGTTGTACCATGTTGAAACTATTGAATGTGGAATGAGTACCAGAGGTCAAGTTCCTCTCGCAGCAGAGTCTTGGGACCCTGGGGTTAGGGCATGGGGCTGTAGATGGCATGGGGCTGACCTGCCTGGCTCCCCTCTTGCTGCTGGGCTTCCGCAAGGCAGGCACTGGTGGCAGCATCTGTTGTGGCGCCTGAAGCTGTGCCGCATGGCAAGACTAGGCTGCTCATCAGGGCGGGACTCGGATGTTACTGACAGCACATGCTTCCAGGCTGGGGGATGAAAGTGGAAGTCCCCGCAATATACCAGGATGCTAACGTTAATGAACTTTGAAACACTGAGCCCGAGGCACAGGGTCTGTGTCAGTGGTGAGCTACAAGATGCTCTTCTTGGAACTCTGGCTCCACTCTCCTTAATTAATGCCTCATCCCTGGAGGGCAGGACGCCGTTCAAGGTCTTCCCTTCTCTGGCCCAACTTGCCTCTCTGCCCTCCTCCCCTCCATTCTGTCCAGGGGTCAGCACACGCCACCTCTGTTCTCTAGATGTTTTGCAGGCTTTCCTTGTGGTAGCCCATTCTGAACTCCGCTTTCTGGTCGTCACAGTCCCTCTCAGCATGCCCAGTCTTGCTTTGGCACCCTTACTGGGACCTTCCCTGAGCATCCCACCGACCTTCAAGGCCAACACTTGAGTACTCAGCATGACTCCTGACTTAGAATATTTTATTGTTCACTGCACAGTAAGCAGGATGTTGGCTGGGGTTATGCAGCTCCTTAAGGTCTAGACAAGGCTGAGCACCCTAGCTGACTGTACCCTCTTCAGCTGGCAAAAAGGCCAGGGACACCTCTCCTAACCCCACCACTACCATGATTGCGTAGGTATCTTAAGTTTTCATGATTTCCTTTGACTTTGAAGTCCTAAGTCCTTCTCACCCTTTTCTTTCCTGGATGAGTTATTTCTCACCCACCATACATTCATTGATGACTTCTTTTTTCTTCTTTTTTGCCACTGGGAATTAAACTCAGGACCTTGTGCTTACCAAGCATGTGCTGTGTCACTGAACTGTATCCCTGGCCTGATGACTTTTGTATGTGAGCTGGGTTTTGTTAAATGTTCTGATGGACAGAGGAGACTTCACTCAGGAGCAAGCAGTAGTCTGGGGCCATTCACAGCAGAACCTAAGCCTTACCCAACCACATAGCATTGATTCTCTGTGAAGTATCCGGGAAACTGCTTGGTTCCCGCCAAGTTTTCTATCAGATTAACGGAGCTGTGCTGATTTAGATATTGCGGCAGTGAGTGACATGAGCTGACATGAGGTTTCTGTAGACAGTGTTTCCACTTAGGAGCATTTTTAAGGCCCTCTGAAATTCCTTGTTCTCGTCACAGGACAGATGGCACAACCCTGCAGCCATTTGGAGGATGTGCCACCCCCATCCAAGGAACACTTAGGCCCTCAGTCACTGAAGCAAGTGTGGCCATGACCACTGTTGGAAGGCCAGAATATGGTCATTGATCCAAAACCAAGAATATTTTACCAGAGAGAGAGAGAGAGAGAGAGAGAGACAGACAGGCAGACAGACAGACAGACAGGCAGAAAGGGGGGGGGAGAAAGAAATCGACCCACCAATAACTCAGAAATTGCCCCAAGTATAAGAACTTAATTATGATGTTGTAGTTTCTCTTGTGAGCTGTTCTCTAACTGGATAAAGAGCCCTGCTTGATAAAGCTTGCCTTACCTCTTTGCAAATGTTGACCCTAGATGCTGATTTTTGTCTCTTTTCTCTACTGCTCTGAGGCCCATTGTTTCCTTGTCCCTCTGATTCTGTCTTACACCTCAGCATGTTTCGTTTACAGTGGACAGCTTTATGAATTTGTACCCAGCAGAAAGCATGATAAGGAGAAATAACACAGGGCTTACAACGGGGGGGATGTTGAGTCCCATTTCCAATTTATTTATTTTTATTTTGTTTTGTATTTTGTATTATATTTTAGAGAAGGGTCTACAGGGTGTTTAGGGTCTTACTACTAGATTGGACTTGTAATGATCTGCCTGTTTACAGCCTCCCAAGAGCTGGGATTACAGGCATGCACCACCATGCCCAGTCTCAATTGCCATCTCAGCATGCCGCAGGGGCAGGGGCAGGGCCAGCATGGCAGGCCCAGGGATTGAACTCCTGGCCCCCGTGTCTGCCTAAGCAAGTGCTTTAATCCGCTGAGCTATTTGACTGGCCCCCATTTCCAATTTACAATGACTCCACTAGGTAGTTTATTATTACTCCAAAGTTACAGTCTAGGAGTGTGGACCTCAGAGAGGTCATGATATTGGTTCAGTCTTGTGGGTAGAAAAGCTCGGTGTTCTATTCAGGCTGGCTCCGCCCCCTCCTGTGCTTGGATGTCTTGCCTCTATAAAGTCCCTCCATTATCCTAACAATTTGCTGTCACCTCATCTAGGCCCAGCTCAATGAGGACTCTTCAGCAACTGGGGAAAGGGCGCACCTTTTCCTCCTCATTGCTTTTTATTCCCTTGATTTTGCAAGTTCCCCATTGACACAGAATGCCATGACCTATGTTGCCCTGCACACTTAATATTGCTCCTACGTCACTTGAGAACCCATCCTCGGTGTCTTTCAGGGACTCTCTGTGGGCATAATGAGTCTACAACGTATGGTGTGGTTCAGTAAGTTCAAACTAGGAGCTCCGTGTCTACACCTGCAAGCCTCCCCTGCTGGCTGTGGCACCCAGGTACCCCTGACCTGAAGGACGTAGTGGGGGACCCCTTACATCAGAAGCAGAAGCAGGAAGTACCAAGACCATGGTACTGGATCTCTCTGACTAGCCGCGCTAGACCCATCTAGGCCCTCAGCTGCGCACTGGTGCTGATGGCTTTTGTACCCAGTTCTGTGCCTGTCATAGAGGGAATAGCTTTTCCAAATAAGCGGGGACAAATGAAGAGAGCCCCAAATCCTACTTCCCAAGAAATGAGGTATTGAGGATCTTGCTGCCTTTGGCTGGAGCACAGCGACCACCTCCATCTCTCTCACCTCCTGTCAGGGAACTGGGCAGCTTCTTCTCAGCTGGATGCATCTTTCTGTCCTCTCCCACAGTGCGTATGGTCTCTCTTTACTCTGCAGCCATCTTTCTTGTTCAGCAACAAGACGCAACTTAAAACGACTGCTGTTTCTGTCTAAAATGCTTGCAGGCTGCAGGCTGCTTTGGGGACCAAGAGTTGCATGGGAAGAGAAAGCTGGAAGCTTCATGAGCTCAAAATTCAGACTTATCGTTGGCCCTAACATGAGTCAGCTGAGGTTCTAGTTGCCTTGAAACACAACTAGAGTGGGTTTTACTCTGAAGATATAACTAAATATGTCATCATTTTTTCATCTTCCAACCTTATGTTTTAGAAATAGCCTGTTTAGGAAATCTGTGGGCCAAACTTGTGATCTGGGGAGTCTTACCCTTAATTCTTTGGAGATTAAGCCATAATATCTTTAGAAGTAGAGCAAGCAACTCGGGTGCTTTTATTTTCAAAACACTCAAAATGAAGTATTTTATTTAAAGGAGAAGTGTACATTTGTCTTTGGGCTAACTGAATCCTGCTGGTTCTACAGAGAAAATTAAGAGTTTATCCATCAATTGTGCAAAGAATCTGGGCTTCAGCCTCAAAGCAATGCCAGGAAGAAAGGCTGTCAGGTGTTGAAAGAAATTATATCTGGACGAGTGTGTGTAACTCAGCCCCTAAGCTTTAATGGCGCATGTGAGTTCTGTGTAGTAGAAATCCCCTTTATTGCCGTTATAAGTTACATTCTTTCCTCGGTCTGTACATACCTGGGTTACAGCTTCAAGACAGTGTGTGTACCTAGGGTAGACAGTTGAGGGTTAGGCCTTTCCTAGTCCATGCTTGATGGAATGAGAGATGATGTGGCTTACTGAAAAATTAAGATGTTTCCAAGGAAAAGGGAAAACGAGCTTTGTATTTTTAGTTCATAGTTTTTCCCTTCAAAATTTCTGTTTTGGGCCATCCAGATAGCTCAGTGGACTAAAGCGCCTGCTTAGGCAGAACACAGTGCCGCTGAGATGGCGATTGAGACTGGGCATGGTGGCGCACGTTGTAATCCCAGCACTTGGGAGGCTGAAAACAGGAGAATCACTGAGAGTCTGGTCTACATAATAAAACCTTAGGTACTAGCTACATTAAAAAAAAAAGAAAGAAAAAAGAAAATTCTGTCTTTCCTCAAAAGTTTGCTAGGCATATTTTGCTATCAGACTTTGCTGCAGTCATCGCTAGCCTAGATGTTCATAATGGTTCCACCCAGTCCTTTGACAAAGCCCCATAAACTCAGTGTCTACGATGTCTCTTGTCATTTTTTAAAAACCTCCTACATGGTTGGAATTCCTTCTTCTGATACACTGCAGTTTTTCTGAGACTGAATGTGTTATCCTAAATACTTTTTCATTTTAGACTTCCGGGTCCTACGGCAAGGGTATCTACTGCAGGCAGTGAGGCCAAAACACGTGGAGGGTCGGCCACTGCCAACAACCGGCGTAGCCAGAGCTTTAACAACTATGACAAGTCCAAACCGGTCACCTCACCACCCCCACCGCAAGCACCAAATAGCCATGAAAAAGGTGAGTCATCTTGGGGACCCTTTACACCACTTTTCTTTACAGCAAAACTGTCTCATTCTTTTAGATGACTTTGTTTGGGGTCAGGGCCAAGTTTTCAAGTAGAAAGATGCAAATGGTTCACAAGGATGTGCTTGATTGGCAGGACTTTGTTATGAAAGGGATTAACAAACTGGGGAAATATTATGGTGTTCAGAGTTGCCAGCAAGAATAACTATTTGTACCCGAGCATGGTGGTGTGTACTTATAACCACAGAGCTTGAGAATCTGAGGCAGGAGGATCACAGGTTCAAGCCCAGCCTAGGCAACTTTGTGAGACCCTATCCCAGAATTTAAAGAGTTGGGGATGTAGCTCAGTGCAAAGTCCCTGAGCCCTTTTGCAATGCTAGGAATTAGCCTGGGGCCTGCAAAAAGAAAGCAACAACAACAACAACAAAATCCAGAATACTTGTTTGAGTGGGGAACCATACCTCACTTGTCTACAGATAGAAGCAAGATAGCCCTTGGAATTTGCATTGTGTTCAGTGTTTTTCCAGAAATGCAAACCTGGGGCCGGGGAGATGGCTCAGTGGAATAAGTGCTTCCCTGGCAAGCACAAGGGTCTG
>NDGN011467487.1:0-11517 GCA_002564285.1 Tympanoctomys barrerae
AAAGAAAGAAAGAAAGAAAGAAAGAAAGAAAGTCACAAGTCCACGTTCACTTCTACAAAACATGTAGAAGAAAACGCTACTTTGCAATGAAATATGAACTCAACTAAGAGCCAAAGTGAAGATTCTTTTCCTGCTGCTCATCCATGTGCCGTGTTAGTATCAGAGTGTCTGGATTCAAATTCCATCATCTTTGAATCTCTTATCTGGTACACAGACATCTGAAAAGAAGCTTATTCTAAGCAAGACATTTTTATATAAGCAACAAAGCAGTTATCATAAGGAATATATCCAGCCTGGCTATAGTGGTGACATACTTTTAATCTGTCTTGTACTAAAAGACACCTACTGACTGCCCCTCAGAACCATAGGTATTTTGGTGACAGTCTCTCTTTCCATAATCCTACAGATGGGATGGACTTATTTATGCCATTGAAGAGTCTAAACCAAGCCCATCTGCACATCATCAATACCTGTAAGTCCTAAATGCAGGATCAGTGTCCAAGTTAAGATACTGTCAGACGAGGACTTGTTCTAGCAAATCCTGGAGCAATGCTGGCTGCAGGTGGTTGGTAGATATTGATTCTGTGCAGGATTTAGAAGGCTGTCATGGAAGGCATGAGAAACTCCAGCTTGCCTTAGAACAATGTGCCTGTTTAAAACTCCTGTCATTCATATGCAGCTGGGCATTCAGTAGTGCCAGCCACTCAATAAGATCTTTCAAGAGCCTCAGCCTGCTTCCCCTGGCAGCCGGGCTCATGCATTTGTAAGTGAAATCCGAATGGTTCCCGAAGCTCTTGATTCTCCCTCCCTTCTCCACCAATCTCCCTTAGTTTTGCTTTGCCTCCTGAGTGTCCCAACTCTCCAAGCACAACATCAATTTTTATTCACTTCCTTTTGACAGATGTTATGCCCACCACTCCTGTGTTGTTTCATCATCCTCATCGTGTGATATGAGTACTTAGTTTTCTCTGTCATAAAATAAATTTCTCTTTCATCACACTTGCCATTGAACTGACTGTCAAGAGTGCCAATTTCTCAAGGATTTTCCTGTATGCATTCTTCATACATTTCTTAATGCAAATCCCTTTTCTCTCACGAGCCAGTCGGTTAACTTTTGCCTCAACTGTGTTTTTGATATTTCAAGCAATAAAAAAAAACCATGGAAATGATAGCATTCATGAAATGTAAATTCATATATTGATTCCTTCTGATTTCACGATACTGTTGAGAAGAAATATTCATATATAGATATTGATCATTTGTGATTTTAAAAAAAAATTATATGTCAGTAGTTTTTTAGCCTAAAATTCTTTGTAACTTAGAAAGGTAGTGATAGAATAAAACAGGAGACCTTAATAGAAAGAGTAATCCTAGTTGCCCTCAAGGTTCCTCCTCCTTCTCACATGAGCAACTTGATATTTTCCACCTATTCTTTGATTTTAATAAATATGACAATTTGGATCATTCATACACATTTAGATGTACTGTTGCATGTCTTTGAAGGGTGTTGCAGTTCTGTTTTACTTAAAATATCATTAAATTCTTGTGTAGCTATTAATTATCTCTGCATCACTGATGGATCCCTGATACAAGGAAAGACTAGAGGAGAAGAAAAGATGGAGACTGATGAATTGCATATGTAGCTGGGTGCGTTGGGTGCTTGTCTGTTTCCTGCGCTACTTTGGAGGCTGAAGAGGACTGCAGGCTCTAGGCCTCGCTGGGCTACTTAGGAGGCTGGCTCAAAAGTAAAATAGTAAAGATAAGGGAGAGAACTGACTCCGTAGTTCACTGGTGCAACATCCCTGGCTTAATTTCTAGTGCGACATCAAAAGAAAATTGCATAGGCAGTTCATAATTGCCATTACCTTTGTTCCTTGCCTCGTGAACAGTGAGAAGTATGAATTGCATACATTTTTTTGGAACACAGACTTCAGCTGTTACTGAAATAAATCAATATATACCTTTTCAGAAACCCTGCTACATATGGTATGGCACTTTCTAAACCTTCGTGACAGGTATCAATAAACATGGAAGGAAACTCTGTGGTAACTCAGAAAGGAAAGCCTTGCAGAGTAATCCAGTGATGGGAAAGTTGAAGGCAACTTCATCGCACGGTACGGTGCTCGCTGACCTCTCCCTACCGTTTGACGGCTCACCCCTCCGCGTTGCTGAGAACAGAAGGAATGACGAGATTTGACAATGTAGAGATAAACTCATCTTCAAAGCTTGGAAAGCAATAAAATAACTCTGGCTAGCAGTTTTCAACAAGAAATCGGGAATTGGAAGCTAATATGCGGTGTAGCTTTGGGTTCAATATTTGATCCTGTTCTCACATTCAGTCTTACCTTACACTGTCATGGCGCCACTCGCGGAGACTTGCTAGAACGAGGGTTCATTTCCTGCCCCTGGAATTCATGACTCATGAAGCAGGTTATACTTGACTGGCTACTCCATGAAAATTTTATCTAGTAAGACATTTTCCACTCTAATTTGCCCTGATGGCTTGCCTACTACAGCTTGCTTCTCCCACTGGCCGTATCTCCCATAGTGAACAAAACCAATTTGTGTCAACTTTTGGGTTATTGGAAAGATGGAAATAAATTTGAAAGTTATCAGTAAGATGCACAAGCAGATAAGAAAAACTGCTAGACTACTTTTTATAAAACTAGCAGATAAATAAATAAATTCCGCTTAAGATCTGAAGCAAGAAATGTACTCAAAACGGCCACTACTATGCCAAAACTGGAACGCCTAAAACTTTGTGTATTTAAATTATTATCGAAGACCCAAATGAAAAGAAATGCTTGCGCCACGTGTTCTATCTTGTGAATTCTGAACTGAGCTTCGATTGAAGATGACTTGCCCTGAAAGCCATGCTTTTTATATGACTTATTTTTTTTTTAACTTCAGTCATTCCATTGAGTGTTTGTTGCTTATCAGTCATGTATCAGACCCAGATCTGGGCACCTCATCATTAAACAAAACAGGTAAGGGATCCGTCTTAATGAAGCCTACAAGAGCAGAGACTGAAAATAAGGAATAAGCAAAATGCGTAATTGCATAGTACACTAATGAAAAGCATTAAGCAAAAAAGGACTAGAAGTTGGGAGTGAAAATTACACATTGCACTATTAGGTAAAAATGTCCCAATGAATCCATGCACAGCAGATAATGTTAGATGGAAAACTTGATGGAAAGAATGGAGTTACTTGGAAATCCACTCCTCACATCAAATGATAAAAAAATTAATTTATACAACACATGGATTACACAGCATGATACAGTCTGTGTTGTCTGATGGGAAATTTAAGAATCACGTCATTTGATGATTTTTAACTTGGTATAGTGAAGTGAGAGCAATGATTGTTACGGTGCATTATTATTACCTGTACTTCAAAAATATAGATTAATTTCAACAAGATGTTTACAAGCAAATATAAATAAGACCAGATTATCAACCAGTGGTGTACTTTAAAAGAGGTGAGCATGTGTCCCACTCATGTCTATTCTGTGAAGAATAAACCAAAAAAATTGAAAATAAAAGCATGCTTTCTTCCTCACTTACAGGAATGCTGTGTTCACAGGTGTATTATTCAGTCTGAATTTATTCTTGAAAATAAAGTATCTGTATTTCTAGCCTTATTGTTTTTTTTTCTAGTCCTATCTTTTATGCACAGCCTATTTATATAATCTGTAGTCTGTTTTAAAAAGGAAAATTCTTAATTCTGTGCTTGATTCTTTTCTCTTCTGATACCTCCTAAGTGTAAATGGAAAATTCTTAGTTTTATATTTATCTCTTCCTCCTCTGATATCCTGTAAGTGTTAGTCTGAGTTACTAATTGGCTCAGAAGTCCAAGGATTGAATTTCTTTACTACTTATCAGCTGGGTGTGCTTGAGCAACTTACTAAACCTGACTGGGCCTAGTTCCTCAACTATAATATACAGGTGTACAACTCTCAGAATTGTTGAAGAAAATAATATACTAGAGAAGCTGGCACATTATAGATGCTTTGTTCCCTATATGTATCAGAATTATGTCTTATAAATTGGTCAATATAGACTAAACAAATTAATATAAATAAATGAAAGTCATCACTAAGCCATATATAATATCTATTACAGTGTTTTTAATATGTGTGTGAGTCTGAGAAAGGAAAGAGCTTTTGCGGCATTATGTGCTGTGAAAGTTTTGGAGCCCATTACGAAAGATTCAGAACTTTAAATAGACCAAGGAGGAAGTGCAAGCTTGGGTTGGAAAGGAAGATGAATCCTGAAATAAACTAGCAAGTATGGAGGGCATTGATAGGCAAGGGAGTCTTGTGAAAGGAGTGAATTGAAAACGTCTTAATCAGGCATTGCAGGTGCCTGGACGTGCCTGGAATCCCAGCATTCAGGAGGGGGAGGGAGGTGGATCTCAAGTTTGAAACCAACCTGGGCTCCCTAGTGAGTTCAAGACTAGCCTGGACGACTTAACAAGACCCCATCTCACCCCCTAACACAAAGGAAAAGGAAACACCGTAAGTGTCCATTATTTTTTTCTTAATGTAATTCAATAAAAATTGCTATAAGTACTTTTACTAGTTGATATGGTCCTAAAATACACATTATATTTGTTTGTTTGCATTTTTATCCATAGTTGTCATCTATTTATTAAAACCTACATAAGATACATTTTTCCTACTCCAGAAATTGTTCTCTTATGACTTTTTTATGTAACATACACAGGGCCATCATATGTATTTTATTTATGAAGCCATGATTACCTGGCATATTGGCAGAATTTCTGGTCATGCCAGAACGCTTTGTATAATATTTCCTACAGCTTCTAAAATGTATTGTGAATAATAGCTTCTCACTCAACAACAGCACACTGTTTATTAGGGTTGTTGTAATTATTGAGCACAGCACAGCAAGGTGCACACGTGTCTTTCCTTCCCTTCCCCCCGTGTCACCGCTTCCCATGGAGGAACACACTGGACTTCTTGCCAGTCAATGCCATCCTCATTCTGCTCACCGCAGAGATAGATGATATTTTGACTTTCAAGTATTAGTTTGTTTTGCTCTTGAGCCTCATACAAGCGGAATTCTACAGTATTTCCTCTTTTGTATCTGGCTCCTTTCCCTCGATTGTGTCCATGAGGTTGTTCATTTATATAGTTGCAAGTCATAATACTTTTTCTCCTTTTGTGTGTGTGTTTGTAGTAATCCGTTATTGGACTATATAGTGATCTGTTCTGTTGATGAGGACTTGGGTGGTTTGCAGCATTATGCTATCAGGGATAAAGCCACTAGGACAAGTTTGTAAGTGTGCTTAGGTCGACATAGGTACTCATACCCATTGGGTACCTAGTGCAATTGCTGCAGGGGTTAGAGGTGGACACAGTTACTAGATGCAGCCAGTTTTCCAAGTGGTTGCATTGACTTACACTGCCACCAGCAATGTGAAGTTCCACTTGGTCTATAATTATAGTTTTCTTTTCAACCCTCTGAAGAGCATTTTATTCCCGACATAGTTTTAAAGTATAATAAAATTATGGCTTGATGGATTGAAATAACAATTATTTCTCGTTATTACAGCTCATGACATTTCTTTAAAAAGGACTTTCTAAGAACTTTAGTTCAGTTTATTTTAGAGACAGTATGTGAGAAGAACAGAACTCTGGGTTCAGCCACACAGTCAGCACCAAAGCTTACTCTTTCACTACTTCATAGCCAAACTTCGAGAGTTGACAAGGAGCAAAATCTCTCCTATCTCTTGTCTCCATGTCCATCATCCTATTGATTTGTCTTTGATAAGTGAAATAAAAACATGGCTGAGAGAAAGAAAAGCTTATATATTATATCTGAAACTATTGTGAAAACTTGCCCAGTGAAATCTGAATGTTCTGAAATTCATCTTTCCCATTGCAGTTCAAATCTAGTCAAAATCACAGTAAAGACATCATGTGAGTGATCCACACTTCAGCTTGCTCATAGAGTCTTTGTAAACTTTATTTCTGATTCATCTGCATCTAAGTTTGGTAAAGATACTAAATATTTTGGTTTAACATATTTATGTCTGGCTTATATGTGCAACAAGTGGTTAAAATAAGTAAGCCAGATAAATAGAATTTGGAGACTGGGTGTTATCTGTGTACTTTTCGACTTTAAATAAGTAAATAATCACATAAAGTGGCATAGCTCTAGTAAAAATGAGCAAAAGGTTGAATGCACAATAAGTTAATAGTAGTTAATATTGGGCTTGCCAAATAGCTCAGCAGATTAAAATGCTTGCAAGCAGGCTCAGGGACCAAGGGTTCGATCCATGGGCTAGCTGTGCCGGCCCTGCCCATGTGGTGTGCTGAGACAGCAATTGAGACTGGGTATGGTGGCATGTGCCTATAACCCCTGCTCTTGGGAGGCTGTAAACAGGCAGATCACTATGAGTCCAATCTAGTAGTGAGACCCTCAACACCCTGTAGACCCTTCCATAATATACAAAAAAAAATTAGTCTACTCAGCCTCCCATCATAAGAAATTGAACTTAGGGCAGGAAGCAAGTGATTCAGGAATCTACTTTAGGGGTAAAAATTTTGAACTTCAGCTGTAAATTGGTCCACCATGAGCTGTCAGCATCCTTTACACAAGTTTCTCAATCTTTGGATGGATTATTATTTTACAATTGGTAACTAAACTTTGTTGATGGCAATTGGTAAGAAAACTATGTGAGAGATTTCCATAATTTTGTGTTCAGCAATTTTCTTTTAACTCCCAACCAGTTCTTCATCACAGACACTTTTCAGTGTGTCTTGCATTAGTGCTACCATGGAAACACATTTTTCTATTTTAGTAAACAATATTTTAAGTTGAGATCCAGAGACCTACCACTAAAGGAAACATTGTGTTAGGATTTATTTTCTGATCCTCCAGTCAAAAAGCTTCATGGTCTTCAAAGAATCAACGCTTTTGGAACCATGCTTCTAGTAATCTGTGATAATCTAGAAGGCACCATAGATTGAGTTTGAACTTGTCATATTGTGATTAGGGTCATGGAATGCCATGGGTTCATGGCTACTTTCATGGTACGAAATACATCCTTTAAAGTGTGCAGTTCAATGAATTTTAGTATATTCATAGTTAAGTAACAACCATTGTCTAATTTCAGAACCTTGTTATCACCCCCAGAAGTCATACCACTAAAGAAACTCCAGACCCCCTTCATTATTTCCTGCCCAGCCTCTGCAGCTACTGATATACTTTGTGTTTCAATCATCTTGACTGTTTTAGGCATTTCGTATAAATGGAATTACACAATAAGGCCTTTGTAATTTCCCTCTTTCCACTTACTGTAATGTCTTTGAAGCTCATTCATGTAGAGCATGTATAAAAATGTCATTTTTAAAAAATTAAAAATATCAAAAATGTATTGTGTATCATCTTGAAGAAAATAAAACAGAAACATACAGTTATTTAGAATTATGTGAGAGTAATTTTTGTGCGGCAAAACTCCACATAAATTTCATGTGAGAATAAAATCTTCCATGCAGAACTCAGTTTACAAAATTCACAGCATGTTTTATTACCAAATAATTTTCTGCTTACGTGAGTTTACCATAATTGCAATAATTGATGTTATTTTTGTGTCGCAAATCATAATGTGCACTGCTATGGGCTACAATGTGATTTTTGCACAGTACGAGTTTATTACTTGTTGCACATGAAATGTCTAGACTTACTATTCCTGAGTATTTGATACTTCATATCCTCTGACTCTTTTTCCCGTGAGCTCGCCCCATCCACCTTCCCACCTTCACTCTGTAACCAGTGACATTTTCCTTATCTCTATTTCATTTTTTAAAAGATTCCACTATAAGTAACATCAAGCAAGGTTTTTCTTTCTGTGCCTATTTCAATGAACATATTGTCCCCCAGGTCATCCACACTTTGGCATTTGGCAAAGTTTCATTCTTTTTTTAGGGTAGAAGATTACTGTGTCACCTGGAATCCATAATGGAGGTGGTGCTTTGCTTCCGTGTCTCAGCTATCATGAATAACGCTGGAGTCAGGGCTGGAGGTGTGGTCAGTGGAGCAGAGCATGTGCTCATGGTGAGCAAGCCCCAGAGTCAGGTCCTAGCATGGCCAAGCTGTACGCATGCTCCAGCTCTAGGAGTTGTTTTGTGAAACTTGCTCTACCCAGTTCTAGTGTTTTATAGCTGCTGTGTAACTGTTAGGATGCACTTGGTGCAATCACCATTTTGTATGTAAAAAAAAAAAATAGAATTCCAGCACTTCATGTGATAAAGACTGCTAATTATGACTTTCATTTTTTCCTTTCTTTTTAAACCACAACATCCTTTGATGGAGCAAATTTGTTGAAGGAAGATAGATCTGTATTAAATAAGGCAAAACAATGTTTAGTAAATTTGAGTACTAATTTTGCAAAGCCCTTACATCTTTCTGTTATATTAGAATAACTCCAACTCAACTATACTAAATGAAATTGTAATTATTATTTCTACTAATTTTAAAGCATATATTATAGTATTAATAGTCAAATTTTTAGAAGGCAATTCCAAATTATTCCTACTCTGAGGCAGCATTAGTTGATTATTCCAATTTTATTTTTAAGGTCTAAAATTACAGTTTAGCATACTTTACTACAATCAGCAAGCGAACAAGTTCTTCCTCCACATTTAAGAGTTGATAACCTCATGGTAGGAACTTTACAGACTGCAAAGAAAGTAGGAGAAAAATCCTACTTTAAATAAATTTTTGTTTAATAATGGAAATTATTTTTTTTAAGTACTGATTCCAAGGCCTGCGAGATAGCTCAGCTGACTAAGCGTCTTCTTAGGCAAACGCAGGGACTGGGGTTCAGTCCCTGGTACCACATGCCACGCTGGCCCCGCCCCTGGGGTGCACTGAGCATGCGATGGAGTACGGGCGTGGTGACATATGCCTGTAATCTCAGCTGCTGGGGAGGCTGAAAACAGGAGGATCACTACGAGACTGCATAGTGAGACCCTGTTTTTTTTGTTTGTTTTGGTTTTTTAAATCGTGCCTTGGGCCGGCCTGATAGTTCAGCGGACTTAAGGCACCTGCTTAGGCAGAGAGCAGCAGCCGAGTTCGATACTGGGCATGCCGTGCCAGCCCTGCCCCTCGGGTGCGCTGAGCTGGTGGTAGAGACTGGGTGTGGTGGCGCGCACCTGTAATCCCAGCGCTTGGGAGGCTGAAAACAGGAAGATCACTACAGTCTGATCTACATAGTGAGACCATGTAGACTCTGACCTAAATACAGAAAGGAAAAAAAGTACTGATTCCACGGCAATGTGGTTTATGGTACAAATAAAAGACAGATGTATAAGAAAGGAAGATATAATATGTAAGATAGGGAAATCAATATGAAATACGAAAGCTTTTCTTATGTTTAAACTCTCCAATTAATCCGCTAATACCATTTTCACATTCATTCCTTTTAAAGTTTCTGAGTTACTGGAATGTTTGAAGTACAGTTTTGAGGAAGCTGGATCCATTAGTGCTCCAAATTGCTCTCGTGGAACTAGCAGAAAGTAGTAAAGATCGTTTAAAAGATAATTCGTGGCACGATATGGGTGAGGGAAAAAAGGAAAAAGGGAGCAGGGAGAGGTGGGCTGTGTGAAGGGCAGTTTCGGGAAGGCCAGGCCAGGAGGCCGGAGCTCCGAGGAGGGAAGGGAGAAGACGCCTTCCTTGCTTCTGTGTTCCTCCTACTAGCATCGAGGCTTCTTCAGCCGGAAGCAACATTCTCCTTCGTTTCCCAATCACAGACCCACCCGGGTGTCTAAGATACGCATGCGTGTCCCATCGCAGTTGGCTGCACGAACCTGCAGGACAACGCAAAGCGGGTCTAAAATAGGAAGGGCAAAGACAGCGGACGGTGATGGCGCCAGACGTGAAAACCCCCAAAGCCACGGAAGTCTCGCGATTATTTGTTATTTGTCATCTTTATTTACTTATTTATGTATTTTAGAATATGATGCACTTCAGGGAAAGAATTGTATTTAACACATAGTGTTTACTTTGTATGGGACAAATTTGTATGCATGCATGTATGTATGTATGTATGTATATATGTATTTGTGCGGAACCGGGGATTGAACTCAGGCCCTTGCACTTGCCAGGGAAGCGCTTATTCTACTGAACTATCTCCCCTGCCCCTGGAAACAAATTTTAAAATGATTCATTTGCGTGTTTTAAAGCAGGTGCCCCTAAATATTCAGTGCCTTTCACAAGTGAACAGATGACAGTAGATGAAAATGAAACATTCCCTGTGAGAAATAAACTTACTGTCCAAAATCACTGAAGAAGAATAGGTCTTTATGGAGATTGAAACATTATAGGGAGAAGCCTAATCTGTGTGTAGGATTCACTAATTCAGGAAATCTCTTATAATTCTTGCCAATGGCAATCGTGTATTTTTAGTGTGATTTATTCATCTTTAGCTGAGGTGCAAAGAGAAGATAGGAATGGCAGCAGCCAGTGTATTATATGAAAAAAAAATATGACTCTATCTGTAGATTAATTAATAGAAAATCACTAAGTTAAGAACTGAATATTGGGAAAGGGGAAGGATTTTTAAAATTGTTCTGTTTGTTTTGGTGCTGGGGATTGAACCTAGGATCGTGTGCATGCTGATTCCATGATTTAAGATTGAGTCATGCGTATAGGCCCAGAAAAACATTAAACAACCAAGGTCAAAACACTAGTCATATAAGCATCTGCCTGGTAAGCACAAGGTCCTGATTTCAATTCCCAGTTCAAAAAAAAAAAACAACAAAAAACCCAAACCACTAACTACTTAATTTAGTGGAGTGGGTTAAACAATTTTAGTAAACATTGCGCCCTCTGGCGGTTGCTGTTAAGTCTCTCCCCCAGCCCCCTCCCGTTTTTCCTAGGTTCAATATCTGTGTCTAGGAGAATCTTGGGAAGAGTTATTCAATATGACTGTCCAATCTCATACTTGCATAGAAAATGATACTAGTCTTGGTGACATTCCTCATATAGGATGATTAAGATTAAGTCCAGGCTCCACAGTCGAAGTCTACAGAAGAGCAATTGTGCTCGATTTATCTGACTGCACCCTGGAAATGAAAGGAAAGCTGTTGACATAATTACCCCAGATTTTGCGGACCTCAAATACGGTCCCGCACCGGATGGCGCTAAGCTGGTTCACAGGATGATTGCAACGTGTTAAAAAAAAAAAACTGTAAAAGAGGAGATTTGCTTTAGCAAATGAAAGGTTTACAAGGTGAAAGACAAAGGATGTGGCTGTAGTCTGTCTGTTTTGTAGAGAAGAAAAAGAAGTCCTTGGGTCCGAGAGGATGGGCGGTGGACAGTCAGGAAGCCAAGCCAGGTTCGTGATGTTGGCCACACTCCCTGGGCCTCAGCTGTGTCACCTGTGAAACACAGGTGTGGAACAAGCTGAGTAGGGGCCACAAATCCACAAATCCAGGGGATGTACAGCAACCTGGAGAAGCAGGACCAAGCTCACTCTAGAGAAA
>NDGN011467492.1:0-11363 GCA_002564285.1 Tympanoctomys barrerae
TCCTACTAACCTGTTTTGAAACTGTCTCATTGATAATTGTTTCTCAATAAAATTAATTAAAAATGAAAGAAAGTCAGAACTGTATGAAATTATGCACCAAAACCATCTCATTAGGGGATCTGAGAAGAGATGGCCCCCCTCCTCAGGGACACGCTGGGGGTCCAGAGGTGGATTGGCTCAGTGGCTTACGAGCGTCCTCACTTAGTGCTGTAACATGTCCACTCGTTCCCCTACAAGCGATTGCTTTACTTTCCACCCTAGCCTGTGTATCTTAGAAAGGTGTGGGGAGTGACTTGAGGACAGTGATAGCTACCACTGGAATGAACCCTGCCGGCTAGGTACCACGCTGAGAAGTTGCAGTAAAATTGTACAACACTCAGAACAATTCTGTGATTTTCAGACGAGACATAAGGAGTGTTTTAAGAACCTGTCACACACTGTTAGCCAATCACAGGGTGCAGACAGGCATCTAGGAAATCCAATTCCAGAACCAACTGACTGAAACTGATTCTGGTTTATTGCCACTATAGTAATATTTTCTCGTTGATTTTTCACCTGCAAATGTTCGAGATGTACAGGGCCTGCTGTAAATACTTCTTCCGTGAAGGAAGAGGTTCAGAGGCGGGATTTGATCCTACATCTCCCAAGCAACTAGAGGTCACTTTCCTCCATGGTATGGACCTAAATGGCCCCCAAACCTCACAGGCGCAGAGGCGGAGTCTGGGGAAGGTGATTGGGTTGATCGGATGGTTGCATCGCTGAGCTCAGAGCCTAATGTGCTGCGGAAGGGGGGCCAGGAGGGCTGGGCGGCAGGAGCTGGGATCCGAAGCGCGCATTCTCCCCTCTCCCTCCGCTTCGTGGGTGCCGTGAGTCAAGCACTTCCCGCCCCCAAGCTCCTTCCTTGCTTTCCTGTCTTGGCACCGCTGACCCCGGGCTGAGCCCCCTGCACCACGAGCGGAGCCTCTTCTAAGAGGGTGGGAGGTGGGGTCTCGTCCCAGCAGGGGGAAGGTGACTGACTGCACAATGCTGACCTATCAGAAGGTTGCTGGAGAAGCAAACATGGGGGTTCTTGTTGAAAGTGGTTATGAATTTCAAGATGCAGTGGGGCATTAAGTCCAGAGCTCGGAACTTCTGGAAAATGTCGTTTTGTTTTTTGTGTAAGGGACTGAACCCACAACCTTGCGCTTACCAGGCAGGTGCTTATGCCACTGAGCTATCTCCCTGCCTCCTGGAGCTAGGAACATCTGAAAACGAGACCCTGGGATTCGAGCCCAAGACCATGAACCCAGCTCGGGAAGCCCAGTGGTTTGAAGCACGTTGTGGGAAACAAGCAAGACGGGTTAAATTTCTCTACTATAAAATATATTGTCTTCCTTATCTATATCCATTTTTATGGCTACCATCTCAGTTACTTTTCACTTGTTGCTGAGACAAATACCTGACACCCAAAGTGAAAGAAGGAAGGTTTATCTAGCTCACAGTTAGTGGAGGTTTTAGTCCATACTCGGCTGGCTCCAAGGAAGACGGCAGCAGCTCATGGTGGCAGAAAACAAGGAAGGACGGAGAAGCAGCAGCTGCGGCATCTACCAAGCCTCTCTCTCTTCCTTCCACGCCAACCGCGAACATCCAAGGTCCTCAAAGGAAGTGGCGATGCATCCATCCTCGACCCCCTTTATCCACCCTGTTGGTGCTGAGTCACTTGCGGGGGGATGGCGCAGGGTGTAGAACCACTAGGCGGTCCACCCAAGTTGACACAATGTATCGACCGCTACAACTGTAGCTCGAAAATATCTGACAAGAATAAAAAATATAACAAAGAGACGGGGCTAGCATGCAATACTAGAGCCAGTGAGTACTTTGGTATCTAAGGCATATACCCACAGGCAACCTGAATTGTAGAACTTATGGTTCTATGATCAATATTCAGTGTCTTTGTTTGGAAAAAACATGAGCCAACAGAGCAAGTTAGTGAATTAATGAGATTCTGGGTCTTGACGTTTTAGAATGATATTATTTTAGATTTTTGAAAATGCATTCCAGGGTTGGCAAGATAACTCAGCAGACTAAGTGCCTGCTTAGGCAAGTGCAGGGACGGGGTTTGGCCCCTAGAGGATTACTAGGAGTCTGAGCTACATAGTGAGACCCTGTGCCAAATACATAAAATAAACAAAAAATTTAAATGATTTCAAGCCTAAAATTCATGGAATAGTATAAATATTTTAAATGCTACTCTAGTGGGTGTGAGGACCCATGTTAGAGCTAAATATTTTTGAAAACAAGACTGACTTAGGTCAGAGCCGCCCAGGGAAGCAGGCTTTCAACCAGATTCACACTTAGGAAAGGGGGCTGCCCGGTATGGCGAGACCTGTGTGATGGGACACACAGGACCGGCTGAGACACTGACGGTGACATAGCCACCAGAAGCTCACTCCGTGGGCCCACGGAGCTGTTAGCAGGGGTCTTCGTGAGTTGCCCTGCATGGAAGCACAGTGACAGTGACCTCGCTAGACGCAGGTACAGGTTTCCCACAGCTAGGGCGCCTCTCTGCAGGCAAAGGAGAGTCGGAAGGCGGAGGCGGATTTCCCGGGGAGTGTTCCCTCTCACTTGTGCTTGCTTAGCATTCACGTTGTGCACGTTTCCTGGGAGTCAGGCCACTGGAGGGACACAAGGAGCAACCCCTGCGAAACTCAAAAGCCTACGATCTGTAGCCTTCCCTTCTCTGTCTAAAATAGCAATGCAGAGGGTACTGGGGTCCCACTTCCCACGGGCATGGAAATGTGTTTTTAATCAAGAAGCTTCCAAAACATGGGAAAAGGATGTTTTGGCTGAGAAGGAGAGGGACCGAGGGAAAGGCTGCGCAGACTCTCAAATGGTATTTGAGGCGCTGTTGTACAACTGGTTCAGCAACCACCATGTGTGACGCACACTGAAACAACGATTTTCCCAAGAAGCCCCAAATTCTGCCCTTTAAATCTGCCAAGTTAGGCCACTCCTCACCCTTCACAACCGCAGCGGTGAGAGTGAATCGCTGGCCATCAGAGCCACTGTCTCAGGCCTCTGATAGCATTTGCAGGTTACGGCTTTGCACTAAATATCAGAAGTAATTAGCTAAGAGCACACAACAGCCCTTATGTGCATGAATAACTGAGGAAAACTATGCAATCTCTTCAGGACTTCTCTTAAAATATCCCAAAGGCTGAGGCTGGGCCATTAGGACATCTGAGGGATTCCTGAATGTCATGCCTATACTTCAGAGTTTTATGTTTGCTGAACGATGGTGGCTAGTAGAGTTCTTTCTTTTTAATCAAAAGTGTCCTAATATGAGCTGGTTGGGGAGACAGCTCAGCGGTCTGAGCCCCTGCCTGGCAAGCGCAAGGACCCAGGTTCAATCTCCAGCACCACATGCGGCAGTGGCCTTACCCCAGGCGTGCCGAGCCAGCCACCGCAACCAGGCATGGTGGTACACACCTATAATCCCAGCTCTGGGGAAGCTGAGACAGAAAGACCACTGAGTCCAAGCTGTGTAGTGAGACCTTGTACCAAATAAACTATTTTTAAAAAATTTTAAGTGTCCTAATATATTCCTTGTACTCTAGTTGGCTCCTGGAATGAAGAAATTAGTAACACACAACCCTTGTGCTCAAGAAATTCAGGGCCCATCGCTGGGGATATAACTCAGCAGTACAGCACCTGCCTGGCAAGCTTGAGGCTCTGGGTTGAATTCCTGGTTAAAAAAAAAAAAAAAAGAAAGAAAGAAATTCAGGAGCCAGTAGACTAGAACGTTACTGATGAATGATTAAATCATGTGTGACTTCTAACACCAGATTGACACATAAAAATTTGAAAGAGAACCAAGGGGCTTTCCCTCCCTCAGGAAATTAGATGGAATCTAAGTCTTGTGACAAGCGTAGCTAAAATGCTTGCAGCTAAGCTAGAGAAAGGAACACAAGGCTGCACTCCTGAGGAGGACGCTGGGCACCAGGGTAAGATCCACACGAGCCCAAGTTGGCCAAGACTCTCAGGTCTGCTTGCTCCTAATGCAAGTTTGGGCAAATGTCTACTGCTGTGTGTGTGTGTGTGTGTGTGTGTGTGTGTGTGTCCATGCACACATGTGCTACTCAGTAATTTAACATGCATTTGTTGTTGCAGAAAACACATTTCTGTGGGTAGGAAACTTGTTGCTCCATAAAAGAGAAGCTCTTCTAGCCTCACGCTGGGCATCTGGGGGGCATCATAAACTGCCCACACCCAGAGAAACTCCTGTTTCTTTTGTCCCAGTCCTCAGAAGAAAAGGTCATTGTGTGCCAACGCCAGAAGGTTTAGGAGACCTTAGAGAACCGAAGGCAGGAGACAGATACAGTCACAGGGTGCAGGCAGGGCAGGACTGGAGTCACAGAATAGACAGCTCCTTACTCAGCTCTGTCCCCGCATGTAGCGCAGATACAGCGGATTCTCCAAGAGTTGTGTGCTGGATCTTCCTGTAGGCCAAGGTCATCTTCCTAGGCCTCGCTATGTTCCTGTCACAGTTTCAAAGTCCTCACACAGTGACGCAGTCATCCATAACTTAGAAAAGCTTACAAAACACACCTAGACCTAAGTTTGGGAATCTTAAAACAAGAAGTATTTTGTATTTCATTCCAGTTTTTTCTAAATTGAAATAAATAGCATGAGAAATATCCAATAACAGCTAGCTCAGGGGCACAGCACTTGCCTGGAAAGTGCAAGGTTCTGAGTTCAGTTCCCAGCAGAGAGAGAGACAGAGAGACAGACAGAGACAGACAGACAGAGAGACAGAGAGACAGGAGAGAGAGAGAGACAGAGAGAGAAAGAGAGGTAACAAAGTGACATTCAACTAAAGTATAGGGAAATTAGAGAGGGGACAGAAGTATTCACGCCCACATGGAGGACAGAACTAAAGTACAGATAAATCGAGGCTCTATTCTAGCCATTCTGGATCTACCTACAGTTTCAAATGAAGTCAGAGATTTGAATAATTTGGACATAACACTTACTTTCAAGCTTTATTTTTAATATGCCATGTTTGAAAAGGTTGGGGAAATAAAGAATTAAAGTAAAATTCTGTACACTCAGATATTACTTTATGTCAACTGAAAATCACAATATGGAAATAATGTACTTGCTTAACATAAATATTTGATCATTTTTATATTATATGTCACAATCATTATGATAGTATAGACACGGTATATACAATGCTAATCTATTTCTAAATCCACTTATCCTTTAATGAATATTCATTCAGTTTCCATTGCCTTAATACAGCCACTTCTCCAAAGTGGAAATATTTCTTAAAAATTGCCTAAGAACTAAAATCCAGAAAGTTAATCTAGCTTGTTGATACTGTCAATAAAAAAAGTTCTCTAAACAATACAACTCAACTGTGCTGAAACAAAGGGAAGAAAAGTAAGTGTTGTGGAATAAAATGAATGAATAAATTGCACCTTTTCCCTGTTCCTTACAGAATTAGTGGCCACCAAAGACTACCTGCTACACGCAAGACTCAGCTCCATCACCATTGATACTTTTGTGACTCATAGTCATGAAAACATATTTGTACACTTTTAAATTTTTTATTGTTACAAAGATAGGAGAGATATTAGTTTTCCAATTCTGCAATAATAAATCACCAGAGACACAGCAGCTTAAAATAACACCGCTGTGTCATCTGACAGTCTTAACATAAGAAATCCAAAAGGGCCGGGTCCGTTCTGGAAGCTTCAGGCCAGGATTCACTGCTCGCCTTTTTCCAGCTCCTGGGAGCCACTGCTTCCCCCGTCCCCGCGCTCCCCCACCTCCCTCCAGCCCCCTGTGTCCTTCTTGATTGTGCGTCCTTGTCACACTGCTGTCTCTGGTGTCCCTCTTACCAAGAGCCTGCCAATTACACTGGCCTGGTGGACCTGGGATAATCCCCCTCTCAGCTTCCGCATCTGACCATGCGCGCCAAGGCCCCGTCAGGTAATGCTGGGCGTTGTGGGATCTTATTCCACCTGTTCGAGGACAGCACGATTTTAGTTTGCTCTGTGCAGAGAATTGTAAACATGAGCCTGCACCGAGCACAGCTGCCTTCCTGCCCTTGCTGCAGGGCCTCGTAGAGCGCTCAGATGTGTCCAACATCAATAGCCAGGCGGAAGGAGGCCTGGAGGCGGCAAACTGGAATCTGGGCGACGGGAATGAGATGTGAAGGAGAGGAGTCCTCCCTCTCTCGGCCACGGGCCAAGACGTTCGTAGGGCTGCTGCTGGGCTTCAAGGGTAGAAAGTGCCCCGTGCCCCGTGCCCTGTAAAGGTGCCGGGGAGGGCCCACCAGCCCGCTGCAGACAGACGCGCTGACCGCAGACGACAACCCAGGAGCAGTTTCCTGCCATTTAAAGAGCAGCTTCTGCATCAGGCTCTCTGCGGAGAGCTTTATTTTTAGGATCTCACTTCAAATTCGTAAGAGTCTTAAGAAGCAGGTTTGTTATCATTGTCATTTCACAGATGCAGAGACTTAATATCAGCATGATTAAGTGACAAAGTGGAATCAAAGCTGAGTTTGTCTGACTATAAGGCCCTCCCGACCGTGATAACTACTTCCATAGGGTGTGAATCATGGCAGCTAATTATGTGATGCCCTGGAAAGGGAATTCCTGTTTATTATGAATAAGCCATAACGAAGTGAGGTGAAGTGTTCCAACTGCGTTATGGTTTCACTTGGCCTGGTGTGCTAAATTGGGGTGTCTCCTCGAGGCCACCAGGATGGTACTGAAGGCAGCTGGTAGGACACCCCATTTAACAAAGGTTCCCCCAATCAGGAGTTGGCAGACTCATGCGGGTCCCTTGCTCATCGCTGGATGGATAGCCTGAGGAGTTCATGGCTAAATGCTAGCAGGCGGGGCCTGGTCACAGAGGCCTTGGGAGGGCGTGACCTGCACGCGGCCAGCTCCTTCTCCTCCTCGCCTCTCTCACTCTGCTTCCTGCCCACCAGGACACGAGCTGCTTTCCTCCCTCACGCCCTTCCACTGAGCTGTCCCCATGTGGGATCAGCCCACTGTGGACTGAAAAAAAACCTGTGAGCCCAAAGAAACCTCTCCTCCTTCAAACTGTTGGTCTCAGGTGTTGTGTCTCAATGACCAGAAAGAAGTTGTGAAAAAGAGAGATCAAAGTGCAGCTCCAGGCCGAGGCCCAAGGCCTGGAAGCTCACCAGAGGGCCATCGGGGGAAGACTGCGATGGAAGGCTGAAGGAACTAGAGACCTGGAGAACAATGTCCAAAGGAGACCGCAGCAAAAGGCAAGGCTCTCAGGAAGACTGGAGCTCCTCAAAACGGAGACTTGCCCTTCTTTCCCTTTTTATTCCATCCAGGCTACAAGCCTATTGGTTGTTGACACCTACAACCTGGATGGGCCTCCTCCCCTCAGTTTGCTGACTTCCACGTCAGTCATCCACAGACACGCCCAATGAGTCATTCAAGAGGACGTATCACAACCAATGTCCACAGTGTGTATTATATTGTCATTAACATATATTAATTGTGCATATTAGTGGGATGCACGGGCTATTTCCATATGCAGTCACAGAGCACACTGATCGCATCGGGCACCCTTTTTCTACTGTCCCCATCCCCAGAACCCTTCCCAGTCCCTAGTAGCTCTGGCAACCAGCAATCACTATTCTACTTTCACTAATCTATTCCTACTTTCATGATTGATTTAGCTTCCAGAGGTGAGACAACACACCTAGCTTATTTAAAATACTGTCCTCTAATACTTTGATCCATTTTGCTGCAAATGACAGGATTTCAATGTCTTATAATTGAATAATACTGCACTGTGTATATGTGCCACATTTTTTATACATTCATGTATTGATACACACTTAGGATGCCTCTATATCTTCTTTTAAAAAACTTTTAAATTTATTTATTTGTTACAGGGTCTTGCTAAGCAGTTCAGACTTGTAGTGATCCTCCTGTCTCAGCCTCCCCAGTACTGGGATTACAGGCACGCACCACCACACCCAGTTTCAGGGCCAGTACAACCTGTGGTACCAGAGATCAAATTTGGGTTCTTGCAGGTGCTTGATCACTGAGCTACCTCCCCAGCCCTGAGTCCATATCTTAGGCATGGGGTGACACCAACATTTTTTAATCTTTAATGACTTTTCTAGAGATTCTAAGATGCTAGCCTGGAATCCTTACTTTGAGAACTTTGTCTTATTGAAGGATAATTCTCTGGAAGGAGAATTTAACGGATAGGGCGGAGCCCACAAGTGTCTGCCAGCACTCTCCCCATAGAGAATCCGGCCCTCTGTCCTTTGAGTGTCTGTGTTTCCTCATGGTAAGTGGCTTCAGGCCAAGCCAAGATCAGCTGGAGTGGGGAGGATTTCCATAACTAGGAAGCAGAATGAAAGGGCCATTCTGCCGCAAGCGGGAGGAAGAACCTTGGCTGGAGTGAGGGGTTTATGTATGCAGGAAATGGGACGGAAGGTGAAAATAACTCAAGCTGACCCTTCACAGAAGTTCAATTAAAGCAGCTGTAGTACCTAATAGTACATAGGTTTGTTTCCACAGTTTTCACAACACTTCAGCATGTCACCATGTTGCGAGTGCTCACACAACACAGACTACTCCTGCAGTAGCATGCCCAGACTTCAGGGGAATAAAAGGGAGCAAGGTGATCCTCGTTATAAACTGCTAAAGTCAACTCAGGAGATTTCTAACCTCATCCTCTGCCACCCTGCACCACTTTTGGATCACCCTTTTCCTCTCTCCTTTCTTATTGTCCCCATTCCAGAAATGATGGGAACCAGATTCAATCCCCGGGCCTGCTGTGCCAGCCCCGCCCCCCGGGCACACTGAGATGGCAATTGAGACTGGGCGTGGTGATGTGTGCCTGTAATCCCAGCCCTTGGGAGGCTGAAAACAGGAGGATCACTACGAGTCTGATCTGTGTAGTGAGACTTTGTAAACCCTGTATTAAATACATAAAGGGCCAGCCAGATAGTTCAGCGGATTAAAGCACCTGCTTAGGCAGACACAGGGTCCCTGGCCTGCTGTGCCGGCCCCCCCACCCCCGGGGCACACTGAGCCAGTGATTGAGACTGGGCATGGTGGCACACGTGTAATCCCAGGGCTTGGGAGGCTGAAAACAGGAGGATCACTACAAGTCCGATCTGTATAGTGAGACCCTGCAGACCCTGTACTAAATACATTTAAAAATGTTTTTTACTTGCACATAGAAAAAAAAATGGCAAAGCATTTTTCTTGCACCCATGCTATTCAAAATGGGATGATGCATCTGACAGATTTTCTCTCACTCCAGCCAAACTGTAGAATAAAGATAGAAAGGAAGGAGGCAAGCAGGAGCCTCAGCGGCCAACGAGAGCCGCTTTCCTCTCTGCCAGGCCACTATGCAAGTTCTGAAAATTGGGAACTGTTATCTAAAATAAATCTCTCTTCCTTTAAGTTGTGGGCATCAAGTATTTTGTCCCAGCCATAAGAAAGGTGACTAAGACCACTCAGGTGCCACATAAGCGGGGCTGTGGCTGTGAACGTGCCACATGGCTCGGATGCCTTTAAAACTGGCTTGGGGAGGAACTTAGAAAGGCCTGGAGATGCTGGCTAGAAAATCCCTAGAATCCTGTAAGCTAAAACTTACAGGAGAGTCTTGTCAGAGCTTAGATCAGAGCGCTGATAAGGTGGCAGATGGCAAGGGCCAGGCTCAGGCGCTGTCCGCTGGGAAGAAGGGCTGTACTGGCAGATGGGCTCAGGATCGGATGTCATGCTCTGGTAGAAAATTCGTCCGCACTTTGCTCGGCCAAGAGACTGTGGTAGAACAGCTACACCAGCTGTAGAGAGTCCATCGTGGCCTCAGATCTACACGGCAGCACGGACGCTGCCTGCTGGTTTTCAATTTTCACTTCTCACCAAGGAGACAGCTCAGCGGCCTAAGTGCTTGCTTAGCAAGAGCAAGATCCTGAGTTCAACACCTGATTTAAAAAAAAAAAAAAAAAAATCAGTTGTCCCAGAAAAGAAGGGTCTGCAAAGCTTTGGCTGAGATTACTCTTGATTACTTGATTACTAAAAAGAGCAGCATCAAAAGGAATCGAAGTATTTTGCTCAGTATAATAGAAAAGGTGCTTTGCGTACGTGCGAGGGTGCCATAATACCCCGCCATCGCAGGCGGAAAGGTGCAAGGCCACACAGCCTGCCCTGGAGGAGAGCCCTGGGGCGCCATGCTGAAGAGCTCCCGCAGGAACTGGTGTGCTGGGACTCATTTCACAGTGCTGAGCCAGCCAGGCTCTCGGAGGGCTCCGGAGCCATGGGGGGGGGGGGCTTCTCAGCAGACCGTACTGTCATGCATGCGGTGTGCTGCTTTTATAGGCATGCAGAATATAAGAGTCCTGTGGTCAGGGAGGTTTCCCCCGATTTCAAAAGAAAGCCTGGGACCCCGCCCCTGCAGGCAGTACGTGAAGCTGCAAGAATAAAGCCAGAAGCCCAGGGGCCCAGCGGCTGCAGAAGCCATGCACGCAGAATGTCTGCTGCACAAAGCTGTAAACTGTTAGTGGAGCCTACCCCCAAAGAAACTGTGGGGCTGCCAGGAGTTGCCATGGAAGTTGGGGCACCACAGCCATTCGGAGCCCACATCTGGTTACTGGAATGGAGGTACTGGAATGCAAGCTACAGGATTCAGGGTTGGCCCTGGCGGGTTTGCGTCTGGGCTTGGTGTGACTACTCTCCAGCCCCCTATCTCCCCCGTGGAAAGGCAATGCTCCCTCATGGCATTGCCTGCGCTCAGTGTTTAACTTGCTTTTTTATTTTTTACAAGGGCTTACAGCTAAGAGTTTGCTTTGAACACCAGAGGAGACTTTGGACTTGGACTTTTCAAAAATGCTGCAACTACTAGGCTTTTTGCTACTCTTACAGATGGACTAAATGTAATTAGCATGAAGAGATCTGCACAAGCCTTTTGGTGGGCAGGGGCAGAAGGTTATATTTTATATGTAGATGTTCCCTAAGCCTCATCCACTTATGGGGGGGGCTTCTGAATGGTCATTAAATAATGGGGGCACTGTGTCTGGATGTGATGTTAGGAAGGGGGAACTGATGGGAAGGGGAGGTTGCTAGGGCACGACCTGGCAGGGTGCAGAAAGGTCACTAGGGGCACGACCTGGCAGGGTACAGAAAGGTCGCTGGGGGCATGACCTGGTGGGGCACAGGAAGGTCACTGGGGCATGATCTGGTGGGGCACAGGAAGGTTGCTGGGGGCACGACCTGGCAGGGTGCAGAAAGGTCACTGGGGGCACGACCTGGCAGGGCACAGAAAGGTTGCTGGGGGCACGACCTGGTGGGGCACAGGAAGGTCGCTGG